>JAVDOI010000033.1:1012938-1072938 GCA_032191485.1 Leptoclinus maculatus
CTCACTCATGTACGTCTGAAGTGAATGTGGACGTCCATTGATCCACGATTGAATTCAGCTGAGACATGGATTGTATTTTATCTCCAAAAGGCTTCATTATTTCCAAATTCCACTCCTTTGTAAAGTAGCATAACTAAATATAAAATGATATTCATGCACTAAATATATCTGTTCTTATACCACAACTATGCGTCTTTAACAAACGTATATATCTGTGATATTATTTATATATATATTGTCTTCGTGTCTGTTGTTTTTTTTTTTTCTCAGCAAAAACTCCAAAGTCCAGAAGAGGGGAAAGATCAATCTGATTGGTCGGCTGCAGCTGACCACAGAGCGAATGAGGGAAGAGGAGAATGAAGGAATCGTTCAGCTCAGAATACTCAGAACTCAGGTGAGCAAACACTCAGTGGACCTCATCAAGAAGTACTTCATGGTATTTCATTATTAGGCCTGAAATCATTCTTAAAGCACCCTCCCCTACTGTTCAACCTAACACAGTATAACGTTATGTTCTTTCAATCAGGAGGCCATCATCCAAATCATGAAGATGAGGAAGAGGCTCAGCAACGCCCAGCTGCAGACGGAGCTGGTGGAGATCCTGAAGAACATGTTCCTGCCTCAGAAGAAGATGATCAAGGAGCAGATCGAGTGGCTCATCGAACACAAGTACATAAAGAGGGAAGACGCCGACATCAACACCTTCATCTACATGGCCTAGGCAGCGAGCGAGGGAGGAAGGTAGGGAGGGAGCGCTTCCTCGCTCTGCTGTTTTACTCCTGGCCTCGCAACCGGCGCTTTAAAAACCCTGCGAGAGGAGAAGGAACAAAAGGAGGTGTGAGGGAGCAGTGAGGAGTCGGGGCTGCGTTGACGGACGAGGAGCCTTTTCAAACAAAAGTGTGGATATTTATTTGTGTTCTCGAGGTGAGAGTCTCCCCTGCCCTCTAGTGTCGGATCACATCCGAGGAGAGCAAAAGAAATAGTGACAGAACTCAATGAAATACTTCCTGCCTTACTTTGTCAGCGACGGATTGCGGAGGAGGAGCCGGGAGGACGAACGTAACGAGCCGATATCGATCCTTCGCTTTCACTTAATGCCACAGCTGCCGTCTTGGCGGCAGACATTTTGCATAACTCCTGTTCTACGTTCGTCGTATTTCTGAAGTGGGGATGCAAAAAAAAAAAAGCTGCAAGTGAAAACTGCCATTGAGGAGGAGCGGACACGGATGGAGGGTTCAAAACTACCGAGGAGTGTTTTTGCCAAATTGTGTGTGTGCGTGTGTGTGTGTGTGTGTGTGCGTGTGTGTGTGTGTGTGTGTGCGTGTGTGTGTGTGTGTGTGTGTGCGTGCGTGCGTGCGTGTGCGTGTGCGTGTGTGTGTGTGTGCGTGCGCACACTTTCAACAGCATGCTGCTCTCTGGTTTTTGTTTGTTTGTTGGAGGATCTGTCACACTTTGTGGTTGTGTCTCGTGACCAGCCCCCTTTTTTAAATGCTGATATTTAGTTTCTGCTTGTCAACAGGTAAACATTGTCCCACCCTCTGGTCTGTGTTGGGACATGATCACACTGCACTATTTATTTGGTGTGTAAAGACCAGTGCTCTGAACATTGCATCAAAGAGGTGAAACACTGAATCTCCTCCCCATCAATCCACTGAGAGTCACTCTGCACAGTGTCAGTACCAAGAAAACTCAACTAAAACAACAGAAATGCATTTCATGAAGCCATATTGTACACGCTGTGGAGTCCAATCCGTGCTGTAACAGAGAGACTCACCCAACATTCAGCTGATGTGATGCTGCAGAAATCCTCTCTGTGTGTTTTCTGCAGATTCTTTGACTTTATTGGGAGTTTCAGCTCTTAGCTAACAGTAACAAATTATAAATAAGTACCCCCCCCCCCCCCCCCATAAATAAAATTTCCAAGATTAAAGTGATACATTTACGAGAAAATCCCAAAACAACTTTGAAAAACGGATCAATCACACACAGCCGTGTGTTCAATACTGTTGATGTGATCCCAGAATCCACGTTATCACAAGCATGCAGGCTCATGGTAAACGGTACAGTTACTGTACTTATACAGCGCTGAAAGCTCTTAAACACTACATGTCGTCATTCACCCATTCACACACTGATGACAGGAGCTACCATGCAAGGTGCCCCCCCCCCCCCCCCCCCATCAGGACTCTACCGCTCACACACCGAGGACACAACCCTCGGGAGCAGTTTGTGCGGAGACATTGCTGTGAACTGGGCCTCTTCAGAACATAATAATATTACCCCCCCCCCCATCTTACTGTTCTACCTTCCATCGGACTCAGACTCGCATTGTTTTTGTGTAGCGTGACCTTTTGTTCCAGCTATGAAGGCAGAGGATGGTGGTCCGTAGCGTGTGGTACAACATGTGCTACATGTTCTCAGAAATGCCAAAGATTCTCCATCAGGTAGCAGAAGTCCATAAAGACATAATCCTTCAGCTGAATGTTGGAGAAGAGTATGAAGAGAAGGATGAGAGCGCTCTCCACATACAGTAGACTGTTACATCTGAATCAAAATGAGATATTTCATATTTAACAAACATGGAGAACTACATATGGATGAACTCAGCTGTGTGTCTTTGTCTGCATTAGTGTTTAAAATGAATACGTAGCGATAAACACTCACCATGTGACAATTGAGCTTCATCCAACCTGCAGCTTCATGTTGGATTGATCATCAGTCGGGCAGTTCAGAGACGAAAAGACTGAAGCAGAAATAACTCCCAGTAGGAAGACAGAGACGCCGTTTCCCTCCTTGTGTTTCTCTCGGCTTTTATTCTCGAGAGCCTCGCGCATTTTTATCGGCTGCAAATCCATAATTCATTAAATAATTCATAACAAAGTGTTTAGTGTTTATCAGAGGCAGTTGTTGGGAGTTGAGGGCTACTGCTGCAGAAACTAGTCCAGTAAATAGGAAAACACGATGAATCAGCTGCACTGGTCAGAGGATCCGTCCGTCCCCCGACTACTGCTGTGACCTGAGAGTGACTTCACTCTGTGAGCGTCGCTTTGATTCCCTGTTGAACTGAGGAAAGACAACGGTGAATGTGTGGGATTTCATTTAAAAAATATATATTTATTCAGTATTTATGACAAATGTTACTTTCATCAATCAAAATGTTTTTCTTTTCCATGTTTTGTTTTGTAAAAGATGTGTTCTGGGTGTGCGTCCATAGAGCTGACACAGCATTTATTTACTGTCTCTCTATTCCAACTTAGTAGACTTCAGACTTCAGGCTCATTTGATTTTCACTTGTAATAGTTCTGATTCACACCTGCAGTTTGTCTAAAGGCTGAAATGTCTTCTGGCACTAATCTCTCTCTGTTACACACTGCAAACAGAGTTCTTCTTCTTACTAGCAACTCTTTTCTCAATGTGGTTAATAAGCTCTTAAGCTTCTTTTTTGGGGGAAATGTCGGCCTTGAGATGAAACAAACTCCCCAAGTCGATCCCATTATGCAGTTTTATTCTGTGATGCACAGACCAGTTAGTATTCAGCAAACTATCCTGTGTTTTTACACTGGAGCACACGGAGATCAGTTTAACGCTGTGAGCTCCACTTATTTCATCTTCTCCAACAAATCGGTAGAAATGCTAAAAACATTCTCTGATCCCCGCTAAACAGTGACTGGTATGCTGCAGGTGATGTAAACTCGTGTTGTTCGGTGTATTGTTCTTCTCTAACAAAGATGGAGGAGTCATTCGTTCCTACAGAAATTGTCCCAGAATGCAAAGCAACAGCAAAACAAACTTTACACGAGTGCACAGCCGCAGTCTACCGTGTGGTCACAAGTTGGACTTCCACATCGTTACGGTCAGATATGATTGAAAGCAGCAGTCTGGGAAATTAGACGTGCAGGTTGAGGTAAACGATAGGAGCTCCAGGAAAATAATGAAATGAACATTTTGGGCGAGATTTTTCCTTTAAAGACTCTCAAGACACTAATACTTTTTCTTCTGCTTTGGTTCCAGTAGAATCAGCACGTTCTAACGGCTCTAACGGCTCTAACGGTTCTAACGGCTCTAACGATGTTGCGGGTGTGAAATGATATTCAGAAATCATTTCTCGACCTGTGGCTGTGTCCGACCCTCTGCAGGAGGAATTCAAGTTAGTAAATCTGCAGAAACGATCTGTAGCGTCGAGCTGTTGAGCCTCTGTGCATGTGTGACGCACTAACAGAGACACTGAAGGGACAACGCTTTGGCACAACCCTTTGACTCTACTCGGCTGTTCAAAACATATTTTAATGTAACCTCACTGTTGATATAATTTGTTCTACACTTACGCTTTTTAAGACAAGCTTGCTGCAAAGTTGTTCCATCAATGTGTTGGTCCACCACTGTGGTCCAGACTGGAATATCTCAACTATTGGATGGATACGAACATGTCAGACGGTTGTGGTTACCAGAGGATGAACGATCATACCTTTGATCCCCTGATCGTTTCTTTGCTTAACACCAGCATGTTAATATTGTCAGAAATGTGGAAATTCAATTCTGTGTTTATTATTGAGGGTCATAGTTAGAGATGGTGTTGTACCGGACAACACCAAGATGTCAGTGCTGAAACGTAATTTAATCAATACCTCCATGACAAAAAGTCAACATTCTAGGCATCATGAAAGCAGAGTTCATGGCGGTGAACAGTTGGACTGCATTGCACCAGTCTGTACAGGTGAACCTCACGTAGTGGCCACTGAGTTCTGGGTTCTTTTCTTTCTCAAATTTACTAAACTTCTGTCACTTTTAAAACGTTTTCATAACGTGGTCATCATGTTGAATGACGCTCCGGTCTTGTCTTCTTCTTCTAAAGCTGTGAGAACCACAGTGAGTCTGAGCCTGTGGAGCTTTAAACAAGCTGCACAGATGTATTGTTGAGCCTTTTACTGAAGTATTAACAGCACAACGAGGTGTCTCTTCCCTCCATGGTTTGTTTTCATATACAGGAACTGGTCTTATTTTACTGCCCTGTTTTATTAGACTGTATTTTAAGCCATGTCTAACAATAGTTGAATAGTTACATTCTGTCCAATCAGTAATCAGTATTAGCTGGTGAAGCTCAAACCCTCCGTCTGGTGGAACACTTCAAAGTCTTTTGTTTTTTTAAAGCCTGTGTAGCGGGCTGTGGTCCCACCCCCCCCCCCTCCCACAGGTGGGCCCACTTACCTGTAGCCTTGCGTCATGACGACACTGAACACAATCAGTCACATCTAAACCAGCCCGATGTTCCATCAAGTGAAGAGACGCGCTGTGTTGGAGGAGGAGGTGTTCCACTACTTTCATGTGCCGCCTTGTTTCGCTTGTTTCATATTGTTTGAAAGTTGAGTAATTTATTTCTTGGCAAAAATAAAGCTGTAAACAAACTGTAACGACGGAGATTTACGTTTTCTTTCACGTCCAGACCACAAGTCACTGACTCATGAAGGTTTGTTTTGTCCTAAACAAGACGATCCGCAAATGTGCGAATGTAAGTTCGTGGGCCACGTGACCTTTGTGACTTCCCTCCTAATTGTTTGCAGATGTTTTGTCTTAATTTGTTCCGCAGCAGATCTAAAAACAAATCCACGAACACGAGGTGCAATATGTTGTTATTGGGTTTTAATAGTTATAATGCAAATTACGTCATTTCACGTGAACGGATGGATGCACCAACATCCTTTTATGTGAAATTAAAATGTGTTTTCAGAGTAAGTTATGCATATTTGCAAATGGTGGATATGACGACAAAAACCCAGATTCACAAATACACGTGGATAGTGATTCATTTGTGGATCACGGTGCACGTTTGTGGTTTGTCTCCTGTGGGTTACATCTATTAAAGGACAACAAACACTTCCATACAGATTTTGCGGTTTTGTGTCAAAGTGAATTTTTCTCTCCAGTGTTACAAGTTACTGACATCTATTTGTGGAAGGGATCTGGGTTTGGTGAGAAACATGTCACAAGTCTGAAGAGTGACCTCATTTAGTTACAAGCAGCAGCAGCTATAGGCCTACACATATATTAGAAATGGATTCAGCATAAATACAATCACAAGTTTACATGTTTGAGAGATTCTACCTAATGTTCACGTTAGGTAACGTACAGAAACGAAAGTTACGAATGTAACTACGGTTCTATGAATCCTGGATGACCGCCAGAGGCAGTGTTTAACACTGGATATCTTCTGTCTCGCGCCTGTGCAGGTCGAATATTTATACCAACAAAGTCACCTGTGACCTCGGATGACCCCCGTCGTCTATAAGTTCTGGTGTCATCCTGAGCTCAGTCCTACGGAATCTTCTCGCGAGTTCACGGGATTCCGAGTGACCAAGAACTCTGGCGGTCATCCAGGATTCATAGAACCGTAGTTACATTCGTAACTTTCGTTCTATTTCATCCTTACTGTCCGCCAGAGGCAGTGTTTAACACTGGATGACTTATATCAACAAAGTCACAAGGAATCACAGTAACTACCTCGTATAGCTCCGGCAGAGAAAAATTGGCCAAAGAACCCTCCCCATTGGGTGAGGGGTGGCAACGTTAACTCTGTAGTGTCTGGTGAATGTGCTCGGTGATGGCCATGAGGCCGCAGCACATATATCCTCCACAGGCACACCTCTCAGGGCTGCCCCTGACGTGGAGACACTTTTGGTAGAGTGGCCCTTCACCCCAGATGGCCAAGCGCGGTCGCTCACCTTGTATGTATAGGCAATGGCCTCCACTATCCAGTGGGATAGGCGCTGTTTTTTGTTTAGAAGGAGCACAGCCCTTCTTAGGCTCACCACAACTGACAAAGAGCTGCTCCGACCGCCGTATGCAGGCGGTGGATTCCACATAAGCTCTGAGGGCCCGCTGGGCACAGCAGCCTTGACCTCTCCTCTCCTGATGGGGGGGTCAAACTGCGTGAGCTGGATAGGCTGGTTGATATGTGAGCGTGTCAACACCCTTGGGAGAAAACGCTGCATTAGGCCACAAAGTGACACCCAAGCCATCTGAGTTCCACCTCAGACATGATTCTTTCACCGACGGGGCTTGCAGCTCGCCCTCATGTTGAGCTGAAGTGACAGCAAGGAGAAAAAACGTTTTGGCCGATAGCCATCTCGGCTCCGCCTGTGCCAGGGGTTCAAAAGGAGACAAGCATAGGGTGTCCAGTGCCAAGGGTAGGTCCCATGCAGGGGCCTTCGGGGCGCTCGGGGGACACAATCGCAGAGCCCCTTTTTTTTTTTTTTTCTTTTAAGGAAGAGGGACACCAGTCTGTGGCTCTCTCCTGTGTCATTGTCAACCTTAGTATGTTGCCCCGAAATAACGGACACGTATACTCCAAGGGTAGAGGGAGACCGGCCCTTACCTAGGAGGGACTGTAGAAACTCAGTACAGCAGGCACGGGGCACTGTACTGGGATCTTGTTCTGAGCCGCACACCAGTCAGAGAACAGCTTCCACCTGCTTTCGTACTGCAGGCAGGTAGATCGCGCCCTGACATTCAGAATAGTCAGTCTGACTGGTTCTATGCAGCCACTCAGCATCCGGTCGGGCCAGACCCATAGTTGAAGGCGGCAGGGATTGGGATGCCAAATCCGACCTTCTAGTTGCGACAGGAGGTCCCTCCTGTCGGGGAAGAACTCTGAGAAGCGTTGGCAAGATCAGAGGGAATGGTGGAAAGGCATGAAGAAGATCCTCTGGCCACGTGTGAGCCAGGGCATCTTGACCCAGAGGACTGGTCCTCTCCGTCAGGGATAACCAGTGGGGGCAGTGGGTCGACATCACGTCTGGATGCAGCCACTACTCTCCCGGTGGAGGCTTGTGACGGGACAGGAAAACCACAACCTGGTTCTGTTCTTTTGGTGGGTACATTGCCCGAAGGATGGTCAGGCGAGGGGCCGCCCAAGTCAGAAGGGCACGGTGATACCCGTAGTAACTTCTGCAGATCTGGTGCCCGCTTGATGGTTTATGTGAAAACACAGCAGAGGTGTTGTCTGACCGGACAATCACATGCTTTCCCTTCAAATATGGCAGGAAGTGTTTGAGCGCTAGCTCTAGAACATTGACATGCCCATACGGTTTTTGAGCAGACAACTGCCCCCAAGCAGTCCTGTTCTGCCACACTGCACCCCGCCTTGTGAGGCAGGCATCTGTTGTGACAATCTCCCTGCGGAATGGAACCGAGGAAACACCGTTTGCCAGATATGCACTCTCCCTCCATGGGGATAGAGTGAGTAGGCACTGTTTTGATACTACTATTGCCCTGTGTCTGTGCCACTTGGCATCCAAGTGAAGGCTGTTCAGCCATCTGCAAACCCAAGGGAACGACAGTTGAGGCAGCTGTCAGTTTACCAAATAGGCGGAGAAAAGGATTTAAGGCAACCGTCTGCCCCCTCGGAAGGGGGAGAGGTTGTGGGGGATGTCGTCCACACGCTGGGGCGACAGACTAGTAGCTCCTCTCCATGTTCACCTTGAGGCCCCACCGGGCCACGTGAGAGAAGGCGAGCAGTGTCCTGTGCCACCTGAAGCCGGGATGGCGCACAGGTCAGCCAATCATCTAAGTATGGCAGTATTTTCACGCCCTGTGATTGCAGGGGGAAAGGACAGCAGTAACGCACCCTGTGAACACCCGTGGGGAGAAGGGAGAGTCCGAATGGAAGCACCATGGACTGAAAATGACGGCCTTAAAAGGCGAAACGAAGAAACTGCCTTTGACGATACACCATGAGAACATGGGAATAGGCCTCGACAGACGTGAACCACTCTTTTCGAAAAAGCATTAAGGGCGTCTGCTGTGCTCAATATGTGAAACGGCAACACCTTCGGAAACTTGTTGAGTCCCCTCAGATCTAGGACTGGGCGCAGTCCGCTGCCTGTCTTCTTTACAAGAAAGTAAGTTGAGTAGAAACCCCCGGGCTCTTGCCACTGGGACAGTACTCCTACATGTCTCCGACCGGGGTGACTGGGCCAGCCAAACCTGGCGGCGAGTCTGGACATCATACGTCCAAGTTCCCTCGACATGAGTGCAAACTCCTGCAATGACGCATCACTGAGGCTGGATGCGGAAGCATCGAAGTAGCCCGCTGCAGAGAAGCTGCGAGGGCAAGCATGAGGTGGGAGAGAGAGTTGCAGATACGGTCCACAGCGCTGCTGTGTCATAAGCCCTGGATAGCAGGCCATCTTTGACCCGACGTTGGGGTCGAGGACACCTGGCATCGGGCCTCAGAGTCTCCTCAGGGGAAACTATGAGGGACGCAATAGTCGGCTAAATGGCTGGCATACGTGCAAGGCCAAATTTTGCCACCTCCTGCATGGCCGTCAGGGTTCGGCCATCTGATGTAAGGCGGGAGAGAGCCCTGGTGTCTCTCCAGCATGCATGCAACTCCCTCAGATATTCCTCGGAGGGAGGAACAGAAAAGATGGTGAGGGCGGGAAGGTGCCTGAAGAAGGCACTCGCAGGCGGAAGTTCCGGCTGCTGTGTATCCCACTGCAGGCGTGCCAGCGCCATGCAAATGGTCAGGGTAGGTTGTATTCCGCTACCCTGACAGGGGGAGGTAGACCTCACGCATCAGGTGTTCTACTTCGGCCAGCCTAGCAGACCTTACTGCTCAAGGCATGATGCCGCAGGTCTTGCCTGGGTTCTCCGAGAGGCCCTCCCTCAGATGCTCGAGGCTAAGGCAAGAGGTCATGGCCGTGGACACAATGCTAATGTTGATCTAGTCGAACTAGCATCTCATCAAGTTAGCCTGAGCGGGACCACTCGCTAACTGTGATAGCCATAATGTTCTCACTGTGAAGGGCGGGCCGACAGCGTATATTCTACGCTCTCGTTAGCACGCCACTCGATTAGCTAGAGCGGAAGCGCTCTGCGAACCGTGGAAACGAATAACGGTTATAGAAAGCAATGTTAATCGATCTCACCGATTACTGTCTTCACGACTTAGGTGGCCCTTATCAGACTGGTGATGACCGATGACAGGGGCGTCCACCAGTCCGGGGCTCGATGGTCCGAACGGCGAAAACACGGCACTCCCTCCTAAGAGGGACAGCTTGTCGCAGCCTTTGGAGGGCGAGAGATCCGCAACTCCGACCGGTGGTCACTAGGCTACAGCGACAAGCTCCAATATGTCTTGATCGTAGACACATCTTTGTTTTAAGCTCATGCTACCATGGTAGCTAGCCTGCGTAGCGAGAAGATGAAAAAGGACTGAGCTCAGGATGACACCGGAACTTATAGACGACGGGGGTCATCCGAGGTCACAGGTGACTTTGTTGGTATAAATATTCGATCTGCGCAGGCACGAGACAGAAGATATCCAGTGTTAAACACTGCCTCTGGCGGTCAGTAAGGATGAAATAGAACGGCAATGATTGTTTATCTGAGCCGTGAAGTACAAGAGATGGTGAGTTTCAATAACAAAACTGATTCTTAATATGCCAGTAAATTGCTCAAAATTAAAATATGTTAAAATATGCCACAATTGTTATTGTGGTGTTAATTTATAAAGAACACAGGTCACGTACAGCAGCCTATACATTTATTATTGTACTCTGATGGTTTTCAATTTAAAGTCCCACATCTTGACCTTCTCCATCGGGGGCAATGCGTGAAAAGTGACCGAACTGATTTTTTTTAACCTGTATTCCTGGTCCTGCCTCCCGCCATGGCCTTGCTGACTCCCACTGCTAATATCACTTTTACTATTAGTCACATTACTATTACCGATAGCATTAATGCACATTACTGACTTTGCTTCTTCACCAGTCTCTGTGCTTTCTCTCCTCACAGGTTTCCATGGATCCTGGTGATACCTGGACCCTGGTCTGGTCTCCTGCCGTGGTTCTGTCATATACTTTGAATGTGTTGTAACTCTGTAATGTTGTTCATTCTGTACACTTGACATCTATCACACTTCTGTCCATCCTGGGAGAGGATCCTCCTCTGTTGCTCTCCCACAGGTCTCTCCCTCTTTTCTCCCTGTTAAAGGGTTTTTGGGGGAGTTGTTCCTGTTCTGATGTGAGGGTCCCGGGACAGAGGATGTCACATGTGTGCAGACTGTAAAGCCCTCTGAGGAACATTTGTGATTTTAGGCTATACAAAAATAAATTGAATTGAATTGAATATTCAGCCATAAGCCCATTGAGAGTTTGAATGTCTTTTATGATGACACAGATAACAGACTAAAAAACAGCAAAAGGTTAAAAACAACGTAAACATATTTTTTTTAAATCACGTAAAAGACATGACTTAAAACAAACCAGCAAATTGCATCAATAAAATAATTCAGTACATTCAGTGATCAGTTTCAGTGGTGGAACAGTTCATAGCCCGACCACGTGGAGCTGTGGGTTACAGGGTGAGTTTGTGTAAACTGAATGTATCATCACGTGGAGCTGTGGGTTACAGGGTGAGTTTGTGTAAACTGAATGTGTCATCACGTGGAGCTGTGGGTTACAGGGTGAGTTTGTGTAAACTGAATGTGTCACCACGTGGAGCTGTGGGTTACAGGGTGAGTTTGTGTAAACTGAATGTGTCACCACGTGGAGCTGTGGGTTACAGGGTGAGTTTGTGTAAACTGAATGTGTCATCACGTGGAGCTGTGGGTTACAGGGTGAGTTTGTGTAAACTGAATGTGTCATCACGTGGAGCTGTGGGTTACAGAGTGAGTTTGTGTAAACTGAATGTGTCACCACGTGGAGCTGTGGGTTACAGGGTGAGTTTGTGTAAACTGAATGTGTCATCACGTGGAGCTGTGGGTTACAGAGTGAGTTTGTGTAAACTGAATGTGTCACCACGTGGAGCTGTGGGTTACAGGGTGAGTTTGTGTAAACTGAATGTGTCACCACGTGGAGCTGTGGGTTACAGGGTGAGTTTGTGTAAACTGAATGTGTCACCACGTGGAGCTGTGGGTTACAGGGTGAGTTTGTGTAAACTGAATGTGTCATCACGTGGAGCTGTGGGTTACAGAGTGAGTTTGTGTAAACTGAATGTGTCACCACGTGGAGCTGTGGGTTACAGGGTGAGTTTGTGTAAACTGAATGTGTCACCACGTGGAGCTGTGGGTTACAGGGTGAGTTTGTGTAAACTGAATGTGTCACCACGTGGAGCTGTGGGTTACAGGGTGAGTTTGTGTAAACTGAATGTATCACCACGTGGAGCTGTGGGTTACAGGGTGAGTTTGTGTAAACTGAATGTGTCACCACGTGGAGCTGTGGGTTACAGGGTGAGTTTGTGTAAACTGAATGTGTCACCACGTGGAGCTGTGGGTTACAGGGTGAGTTTGTGTAAACTGAATGTGTCATCACGTGGAGCTGTGGGTTACAGGGTGAGTTTGTGTAAACTGAATGTGTCACCACGTGGAGCTGTGGGTTACAGGGTGAGTTTGTGTAAACTGAATGTGTCATCACGTGGAGCTGTGGGTTACAGGGTGAGTTTGTGTAAACTGAATGTGTCACCACGTGGAGCTGTGGGTTACAGGGTGAGTTTGTGTAAACTGAATGTATCATCACGTGGAGCTGTGGGTTACAGGGTGAGTTTGTGTAAACTGAATGTGTCATCACGTGGAGCTGTGGGTTACAGGGTGAGTTTGTGTAAACTGAATGTGTCACCACGTGGAGCTGTGGGTTACAGGGTGAGTTTGTGTAAACTGAATGTGTCATCACGTGGAGCTGTGGGTTACAGGGTGAGTTTGTGTAAACTGAATGTGTCATCACGTGGAGCTGTGGGTTACAGGGTGAGTTTGTGTAAACTGAATGTGTCACCACGTGGAGCTGTGGGTTACAGGGTGAGTTTGTGTAAACTGAAAGTGTCACGAGGAGCTGTTGGTTTGTGTGGTACATCAGCTGAGACTGTGATCTCTGAAGTCATCGATTCATGATTTGTTATTCATCACATTATATTCTTGCTTGATATTAAGTCCTGGTCTGTAAAATTGCCAGTAATATTTTTCTTCTTATTGTCTAATCAGAACAGGAGAATCAAATCAAATTCATCTTTAACTTCATTTATTGTGCGTTTTGTCTCTAGTATTTGAGTCACGAGTAGGGAGCTGGAGAGAGCTGTGAGGACTGTGTATGAAATGATTTAAGAGACGGCGGATTACATACTTTATTATATTACCATATGAGTATTATTAAAGTGATATTGATATTTATTTTCTAAATATCACGGTTATCGTCAATACCAGTACATCACAACAACCCTAGCAGATCAAAATTAATAATTTGCTAAAACAACCAAATATGACCAAAGACACACTTGACACTGATATGAGCAGATTTAGATTTGTATAAGAAATAATAAAAAATAGAAAAGATATTAACCAATAAAGATAATAGTGAACATAGAACATCTCAATACAAAATAAATGAATATTACATGATCAAAAGGAATAGTAACTTTTGTAAAACTTAAATAATTACCTTCATGTTCCTTATATACAGTATAATTACTAACCTTAGTGTTAATCAACTATAACTTCAGTCATTACCTTAATGTTTATCCTATTTAAATACATAATCATGGTGCAGGTGCCCATCCAGCATGTCCCAACACTCAGAGAGAAAACAACAACAACAACAACAACACAGTCCTGAGAGAAACACACTCTCCTTCCTCACCTTTTTAAACTTTGCTTGAGTTCTGCATTTAAACCATTCCACAAATTCACCCCACAAATTGAGAAACACATACACGTCAGAGTTGTAGAAACAGTGTTATTCTTTAATTAAATGATCCTCTGTCTGATAGCTCCAGTGTGTTTCATCACGTGTGAGTGCCTAAAATAACGGACTGCGCCTTTAAAGAAATGCCGGTTTCACCTAACGGACGTTATAGCCGCTTTCCTCGCGGGGAGAACTATTACTACTACTAGCCGTTATTTAGATACGATTGTAAATACTGTTTTCTAATTCCCTCTTGGTAAAAGCGTGTGAATGCAAAGACTACCATAGACATGGAAACGTTGTTTCGCATTACACCCCCATAAAGCGCCCCGGTGGTATCGTCCGCTCCCCGGAAACGCCGGCGACAGAAGGAGCCCCGGTGTACCAGAAGCAGGTGGAACTGATTTGTCAGCCCAAGTGTAAGAGGTAAGAGTTTGGACGTATTTTAATGACTTCTTCTATTGTCGCTTATTAAAACAAATAACTCGTTCGTACTTCGCTTTAACTGGTGGGTTTGTGAGCCTTTGACGCGTGTGTTGACAAATTAGCTAACGTTAGCAGTGTGACGTTAGCTGTGACACCCGTGGTGCTCCGCTAGCTAACAGACAAAAGAAGTGTCCTAGCATCGAACACCCCAGAATAATGTAGCTAATACTAACAATGTATGTTTGGTGTTGTATTTAATGTGTCTGTGGTGTTTAATCGACAACCAGAGGCGGGTTCCGGTCCCGAGTTGTATAACCTAACCTAGTCATCCTAACCCCGTTAGCCGTGTGAAGCTAACAGTCCCAAAGCCGTTTTAATTAACGGTAACTTCACGTTAAAACAGTCGTCACACAGTTGCACAGTACAATCCTCTTTTTACTGACGTGACACGCGTTTGGCCCGATGTTGTGTGATGAATGAATGAATGTTAGAAATAATCTTGACTCATTCCTTCTGATTGTTCACTGAAATATGTAACGGAAACACCGGGTTTGTTTACATATGTTCTTATTTTAAATGAGCCATCTCTTCTACTAACGGCAAGTTACCGGTTAACGTTACAGCACGTAGTCTTTAGTTCTAACGGACTCTAGTCGTGAAGGCCTTCGTCCTAATAAACTCAATTCATCTTGTGTTATATAAACCCTCTTTTGCTCCTACGCAATGTCCGCGTTGAACTGTGGTGGAACTAAGTACATTCACACAAATACTGTACCTAGGTACAAATTCGAGGTACTTGTACTTTACTTTTTTTTAACAATACGGTATTAATACTTAAACTGAAGTAAAGAAGAATACTTACTCCTACAGATAATAGCATTTGAACCGACCAAAGGCCACGTTAAACCTGTGTTTAAACGGACGTATTCAACGTATTATTCAACATTACTCAGACATTTGTGTAATAAGGAGTCGTACTTGTGACAGCTGCTGGCTCGCTAACATCTGTAATTGAAGGTGGCCTCTGTGTCTAAACCTGCTCTATACAGCACGAGTCTACGTACTCATTTCCAAGATTCATTTTCACTGTCTTGGTTTAAAACTGGACAGTGTGTCATCATCTCACTCATACTAAAGCAATGATTCCCCAATAATTCAACCGCTTTTGTGTTTAAAAATAATAACGTGTGTGAGTGAAAACAAATAGTCTTATGTTTACATTTATGCAGCCAATTCAGGACTATAGATTATGTTTAATAATGAGATGCTGTCAATCACTTGTGACCACAATCTTCCTCCAGGTTGTAATAAGTAGTGTACAGATGTACAGCATGTTCCCTGAGTACTGATGATGTCTTGCCTGTATGGATTCAGGTGTCCACACTGAGGAACAGTCCGCACCGTCTCTCAGTCATCAGTAACGCTGGACAAGCTTGTAAGTAGTCATGTTTATTGTTTTAATGGGGTTGTGTGATATGGCCCAAAAATAATATGAATATAATTTAAGGTATTTCTGTGATAATCTTACTCTTGACAGCGTGACAAAATACTTTCCTTCAATAAATGGAGATAAAAACAGTATAATTCAGACACCAAATGTTTTATTTACATTTGACATACTTTCACACAAAAGAAGAAGAATGAAATATTTAGAAACTTGCGTTTGGTCGATGTCTCCACAGTGTTGCATGACAGGAAAGAATAGTGTCGTACCCCAAACACTTCTCTATGCTAAAGCAGAACAGCTGTTAATATATCAGCTCGTTACAGGTGACATTACTTTGAAACACTTGACAGTGAAACAGGAAGCTGTTCCTGTTTAAATCTGCTCACATTGTGATGTTAAGCTTCCAGTTTGTTTCTCCAATGACTGATTTATTCTGTTCTTATTCAGCTGCTGCTCAGAGGATCTTTGTCTCCTTCTGTTTTAAATCTGACTGAACCGTTGTTCAGAGTTCTGTTCTCCAAAACAAAACCACATCTCAGTAAAGAGGACTTTCTACAAGATGAAAGCATGAAAGACATTCAGACACAGTCGTCCTCTCAGACAGCTGACTGATATAATCAGGCTGCTGATTCTAAGTGTTGTAGTTTTATATTAACATTCATTTATCAGTTTGCAAATACTCAGTAAAAAGATCACGTATTTAGTTTATAAACAACAGAAATGGTGAGATTCAGATCCGGTATGAAATATATAAATAATACAATAAAATGATATTAACCACAAATCTAAAGTAAATATCTAAACAAAAAAGTTACTGTTGACTCTTTTAACTCCACAATGTAGATGTTTTATTTATTCTCCTGCTGTAACTTGTCACTCAGTGCCTACCATCAGACCACACACACACACACACACACACACACACACACACACATTTATTTTGACACATTCGGATTCATTCATTTTATTCATTATTCATACATTTGTTTTGTCGAGCTGGCAGTTTTGCTTTCAGGCATACCTGTTGCTGGTGTGTGTAACGGTATGTCATCATCATGAACCATTGTCATGTTAAGTTGTTTATTTATTAACATATTGTAAATACCAGTGTTATTGTGAACACTTTGATATTTCACACCCTGGTGTACAAAGCCAATGCAGTGCAACATTTGAACAGTGAGAACACAGCTGCACTCTTAATCTCTGGCCTCTGATTGGATGACGGATTATCAAAGTGTTGTGCTGGAACCTTTGTCTTTCTTTTGTTCTAGAATCTCTTAGAGTTGAATGGACAAGGCAGCCAGAAGTACACCGGTATGCCCTTCCTCCTTAAATAGATCACTGCCTTGTATTGTCATGGAGAGGTGTTTGACAACATGTGGTTTCCCTAATGTGCAGCCCAGCTAGTGAAGCCCACTAAAGGTTCAGTGATGCCTGTGAAGAAGAAGAGGAAGCATCCTGATGCAGATGATAATGAGCGCAAGTGTAAAATCACAAGGTAAGCAGACGCAAAGTTACTGAGTGAGTGACGCCTGTCTGTCCTCTCTGGTCATCTATCTGCAGTGCATGAAATGTTGGGCATGCTGTCCGATAGTGGGGTTGAGCTACCCCCCCCCCCCCCCCCTAATATAATAGTAGGGGAAACTCATGCCAGTGTCATGTGTGAAATCCCATGAGTCACCTGTATGTAACAGTCAGGATGGCGTTACTGGGTCTTATGTGGTGTCATTTTCTTAACATCCAGTTTGAGTTGACTGTTTTCTAGGGATGTCAGTTTGGTTTAATTTTGCTTTTGAGAGACACCGACGCCTATTGACGGGAAACTAGCAGGTGTCGTGCGAGTGTGAACATTGGTTAACATGGCGGCCATATTAAATGAACCTATAGGCAGATATTGATGCGTAGCCAGTTTAAAATACTGCCCCTACCATGGTTTTCAAGGCATACTCGTATATTTGATCCATCCCACCACTCTGCCCTCTTGTGACCAATTAAGACGTTCTTTGATTTGTCGCAGCTGTCCTCCAGGGGACTTTCTTCTCCTCCATTTTTTATATTTAAGGACAAAATCATTGTTCTCATCAGTATGAGAGTCATTCATTCATTTTAAAAGTGTCGTGTAATCTGAACCCAAAGCTCTGGTGTGCGTTGCAGTTTCACCCGACCTCAGATCCGAGGTGCGAGGCCCGTCATCGCTGAGAAGCTGTTCTCCAATAAGAAGTGCCTGGCCTGGTTCCAGGCGTACGCCGGCCCCGACAAGGTGGTCGGTCCGGAGGCCATGGAGAAGTTCTGTGAAGACATCGGCGTGGAACCAGAGAATGTGAGTCCACTTATCCCTCACCTGGGTCCTTATCAAGCGTCTCAGGGTCAGTCGTGTTGAGTGAACCTGAGGACTAAAGTCACTCCTACTTCAAACTTATTCATGAAGCTTCATACGCTGCGATTAGGTTTTACAACACCCAGAGCGGGTTTATTTAAATGAAGAGTGTTCAAAGCTAGTTTTGTGCTCAACTCTCCTTCATGTCCACCGCCTTGCAAACTGTAGAGAGTCCACTGGGAGACGGTGCACATGCACCAGTGTGTGATTTAAATGCATCTCCTCTTCTTCTCACAGATTATCATGTTGGTGCTAGCCTGGCATCTAGAAGCAGCAAGTATGGGATTCTTCACGAAAGAGGAGTGGCTCAGGGGAATGACGTTATTACAGTAAGTCGCTTTTTAACTGTTATTGTCTGAAAACGAATGTCAGTAATGAGACTTCTCTTGCTCTTATGACCCACATTCAGTTTATTTCAGTCTCTAGTGGTCATTCGACCTGTAAGAAGAACCATTGAGCTGTGACTGTTTGTGATGCGTGTGGCCCTTCACCTACAGGTGTGACTGCACAGAGCGGTTACAGAGCAAACTGGATTACCTGAGCGGTGAGCTCAACGACTCTGTAGTCTTCAAAAACGTCTTCAGATACGCCTTCGACTTCGCCAGGGTGAGTTGACTGTTTTTATTGTTTGTTTAAAGAATAACTTGACACCCTCTGAAAATCTTGTTTTTCCCGTCCTCTCGTGGTTTTAACCACTCACCTGCAGTGATGAGCAGGTGTACTCTTCCTTTAATACAATGAATGTGCAGCTTCTTTTTCCAACAGTCGTACTAAACATTACCCGAGAGCTCTGTAGAAAAGACGGGAATTGTAACTCACTGTTGTCTTTGTGCCGTTTGTCCTGTCTTTAGGATAAGGACCAGAGGAGTTTGGACATGGACACGGCTAAATCTATGCTGGCCTTGCTGCTGGAGAGGACGTGGCCACTCTTCCCAGTCTTCCACCAGTTCCTGGAGGTAAATCCCTGTTCTCTCACCCGTTTGGACGGACCAGAGGAAAGTTTCAATAATCAGGCATGAGACTTTTCCGCCGTTCGGCGGATTTCCGGCCATTTTAGAACTCCAGAGACCATTTCTGAGATCAGTGTAAATTCGAGGAGTTTTTTTGGGGGGGGGTAAGAATACCTCCGTGGGCTCTGACGATGTGAACACACTGTGACTCGGTAACTATCCGGAGCGCTTCTACTCGTATCATTGTCTTAATGTATGTGCTTGCTAACATAACGATAAAAGCAGAGTACGTCGAACTGGCCAGCCAGCGTTTCTCCGATTGGAGTGAGACGAGGAGAAAAGGTGACGTCGCGATCTTCACAATAAAACATCTTTGATGTGACGTGTCGAGTCTTGGCCAATCAGCGTTCAGATGTCTACAGCGTCTTCATTTCCCTCCGTTACAGTTTAAGTTACGTTATGTTCCGTTACCGTTCAGACTTGCTGGTTAAGTTAACGTCCACTGCATGCGGAACTCTGTCGACTGTTAATGTTCGTCATTATCGAGAATTAGGAGGAAAAAACGTAACGTGATGAAACATGAAGCCCCCCCCCCCCGTGTTCCGGTTCAGTTCACGCGGCCACTCGTTAACATTAAACCAGAACACCGGCGGATCTGGTGGCAGGTTGTTGTTTTTAACTCAAAGTAGAATGAAAGGCCCAGATACTGATGAGATGATGAGGCCCAGATACTGATGAGATGATGAGGCCCAGATACTGATGAGATGATGAGGCCCAGATACTGATGAGATGATGAGGCCCAGATACTGATGAGATGATGAGGCCCAGATACTGATGAGGCCCAGATACTGATGAGATGATGAGGCCCAGATACTGATGAGATGATGAGGCCCAGATACTGATGAGATGATGAGGCCCAGATACTGATGAGATGATGAGGCCCAGATACTGATGAGATGATGAGGCCCAGATACTGATGAGATGATGAGGCCCAGATACTGATGAGATGATGAGGCCCAGATACTGATGAGATGATGAGGCCCAGATACTGATGAGATGATGAGGCCCAGATACTGATGAGGCCCAGATACTGATGAGATGATGAGGCCCAGATACTGATGAGATGATGAGGCCCAGATACTGATGAGATGATGAGGCCCAGATACTGATGAGATGATGAGGTCCAGATACTGATGAGATGATGAGGTCCAGATACTGATGAGATGATGAGGCCCAGATACTGATGAAACATGATGAGGTCAAAGAGTTTAATGAAGAGGAGGCTGTTTGTGTAGTGCAGCTTGACGCAGGGCTGAGCTGTGAGTGGAGCTGGGCCTGGATAAAGGTGGAGGTCTAAACAGACGCGAGTACAGCTTCCCACTGTCACAGTGTTTTAAATACATTGATGAGGCAGGGTATGCTGAATGCAGCCTCTGCTCCAAGGAGATGAACTACAGCAAGGGCTCACGTGCCCTCTCATCACACTACCAGACACTGTTCACTGTGATGACCACAGCCAGAGTAGATTATCATTTTAATTTAAATAATAGAACTGGATTGAATGCATATTAATTGCAAATAGAAGATAGGCCACTATTCTAACAGCTGTACAGTAACAGTAGAAGTTAATATGAAGACATACAGTAACAGTAGAAGTTAATATGAAGACATACAGTAACAGTAGAAGTTAATATGAAGACGTACAGTAACAGTAGAAGTTAATATGAAGACGTACAGTAACAGTAGAAGTTAATATGAAGACGTACAGTAACAGTAGAAGTTAATATGAAGACGTACAGTAACAGTAGAAGTTAATATGAAGACGTACAGTAACAGTAGAAGTTAATATGAAGACGTACAGTAACAGGGTTCAATGAAAACTAATCACTTTATTTGCAGGCGATGGTTCTCGCTACTCTGATATCTTTGTTTTTATTTGACTAAAACTTTTGAAAATGAGACCTCGTTCTAAATGGATTTTGTCTAATAAAGGTTGTTAATAATAATATTGATTTAAAAAAAGAAGCTAACTAGCCAGCTGTTCAACCCCCCCCCCCCCCCCCCCGGCATGCCCCCAGACCCCCCTAGAAATGTTGTGTCGATAAAGTTCCTCCCTTTTCAGCATTTGTCTGTCTCATGCCTGAATAATTAGTTTCGTTATGAAATCTTGTAAAAGGCCTGTAGGGGACACCAGTAGTTTCTTTGCAAATAACTCTTTTTCTCTCAAAAACATGTACCGTAATTTCCGGACTATAGAGCGCACCTATATATAGGCCGCACCTGCTAATTTTTCAAAGAAATTGTACATAAATAAGCCGCACTTGTCTATAAGCCGCAGGTGTCCCCGGCCACGTCATCGTGCGGGACCACCCCCCAGCTGCTCTGCAGGCGCGCCCCCGTCTGAAGCTCGAACATCTTCCTGAACTCCACCCGGCCCTTCTTGTGGTACTCGGCGACGAGCAGCTCCCCGAACGAGAGCGGGCTCTCCCCGGGGAGAGCGGGCGACACGCTCGTCTCCGCGTCTGATGCGCGCGGGGTCTCTGAGTCGTCATCCTCTACAGGGGTTGCCCCGTGATCCTCTTCTTGCGTGCCCGACACCCGGATGTTCGCGTCTTCTTCCATCAATTAGCCGCATCGTTGTAAAAGCCGCAGTCTCAAAGCGTGTGAAAAAAAGTAGCGGCTTATATGCCGGAATTTACGGTAATAGTCAACTTTCAATCACCCGCCGCACTGCCTCCCCCCCCATTCATCTGTCCTCCAGCAGTCCAAGTACAAGGGGATGAACAAGGACCAGTGGTACAACGTTCTGGAGTTCAGCAGGACCATCAACACAGACCTCAGTAACTACGATGAAGACGGAGCTTGTGAGTATACTAGCGACTCTACTTAGCGGCTTTTTACAGCAGGTCCTCACCGAGGCTTTAGTCTCACCAGAAAATGGCACTGACAAATTAACCCCCCCCCCATTTTTTGCCGTCTGTTTGACTCTAAATGGACCATAATGTACTAAATGAACATCATGCTGTATTGAAGAAGACTTGAAACTAGAGATTGAGACCATAAACTCATGTTTACAATGTTTACTGAGGTAATAAATCAAGAGAGAAGTAGTCATTTTCTCATAGACTTCTATACAACCAGAGGAGTCGCCCCCTGGTGGACATTAGAGAGAATGCAGCTTTAAGACACTCAGAATTCGATGTTGCCATCTGTTCCTGGAAAAATAGATGGTGCTAGAATCTTAGTAAGATGGATTCATGCTTCTGTGTTAAGGCGTTACATTACACCTAGAGCGGATACACGTTCATTAGTTTCAGTCGTTGTACTGATGTTTTTCTTCTTTTAACAGAGATGATAAGATCTTTACATTTGATATATTTTGGGAGCTAGTGTTTCTTTGGACCCCGTTGGTTGTGGATGCAGGAGGAGCTCTCTGTTGGTGTTGCCTCTCCTTCAGCAGAGCAAGAGTTATACGACACTGCATGGTGCAACACAGCTAATATGATAGCTTCCTCCATTTAGACTCTGGTTCTCTCTGGTCCCTCAAAGGTCAGCACTGCCATGACGTTTAGTAAGTGCATGACGGACTTACAGTGTAACTATAGGTACGGTGATATTTGCTGGTACAAGTTTCACTAATCCATTGTGTAGATGTGGAAACACTGACCACCGTTTTATATTGAGAGACCAGTTCATGCTGTTGGAACATGACTAATGGAAAACAATGTCTAGTCCAGAGAAGTGAATAGATACCGATCACTATGGTCGGAGTGATTTATTTGTATGTTTTTAGAGGAACTGTTCATACTTTGCTACATGATTCCTCAGATTGAAACTAGGATCTATGTTAATATTCTCTGTCCTTGTTGTTTGAAACTAGGATCTATGTTAATATTCTCTGTCCTTGTTGTTTGAAACTAGGATCTATGTTAATATTCTCTGTCCTTGTTTGAAACTAGGATCTATGTTAATATTCTCTGTCCTTGTTGTTTGAAACTAGGATATGTTAATATTCTCTGTCCTTGTTGTTTTGGTCCACAGGGCCGGTGCTGCTAGACGAGTTTGTGGAGTGGCAGAAGACTTGGTCGGCGTCGTAGCGGATGAAGTCACAACACCAAAAAAAGGAGAAGAGGGGCGAGAAAACAGAAACCACAGAACGCTGCAGGAACTCTGTATTGTTTGAGGGAAAAGGGGAAACCTGCAGTTTGAGATCTCACTTTGGCAAACTTTAACAACTCACACACACACGTATGGACGAGTGAATCATCCCCACCTTTCTCTCTCTGAGTCACTTCTATGGTGTTCATTTGGAGAAAAGAAAATGTTCTTAAGATAAGAAGACAAACACAAAAAAATGAACTGAGAGAAGAGTTGTGGAATTTATGTTTTCTTAATAACTATTTTTTCCATTTTGTGTCTTGTTTATAGATGTTTTCACAGTAATAAAAAGGAAATGGAAGTATGACGAGCCGCCTCGTAGTAATTGGTTCAACACTTTAAGTCCACGCGTGTTTCCTGGTAACTTGTAATGCAGTTTCTGTTTCCTCAAGAAGACTTCATGAAGCGCCAGCTGAGCCCGTTTCAGAGCCCTTGGTTAACCACGATGAGGGGAACTCTGTGTTCAGTTCTAGAAAGAGGGCTGTTACCGTGGTAACTGGCATGTTTTCTTTATTAACAAACCCTCGATCACACAAATGGGGACTTTATTTATCTAATTATGTGATTTATGAAGATCACCGGTAGCACCAGATCTTATTTACAGGCTTCATAATTAAGATTAATTCTTCTTTATTTCACTAAACCAATTTGGACTCTTTTGTGTTGCTCTATTACATAACATTCAAATATAAATCTATTTTAATTCCAGGTTTCAATGCAACAAAACACCAAGAGGGTGAACATGTACATGATCTCTACGGAGGCTCTGCCTTTTTATTTACCTGTTGCCATAGCAATCATAGTATCCAAGCTCAATTCAGAGTTGATTGAACGAACTGCAAACGTCTGAGGGTCTGAGGGTCTGAAGGTCTGTTAAACCTGCTCTCTGAAACGGGCCCTGCTGGATTGTGTTGATTGTCCCTGAACCCTGAAAGGATGAAAGCCAGTCTATGATGGAACGTCTGCAGAGGTTCAGTCACATGGTGAATCATCCGGATACCGGCGTGATGGTGACGTCATGTCGGGGCGAAACACTTCCTGTTGCCATCGTGTGCTTACATTTATTTTTGAGGACGTCCGCTGTTGGAGGGTCTATATCTCCATGTGGAAGTGTGGCCTCTCCTCTCCGCTCCCCGTCTCCCTGGTGTCCAGCGGTCCCGCTGAAGCGGCGGCCATGATGGCGTTGAGGCGCGTCAGTGACGGGGAGCGCTGCTTGAGCCTCGGGGCCGGGCCCGGCTCGGTGTCCGGAAGGTGACCGAATCGCCGGCCGTCCTCGTCGTACTGGTACAGGCGGATGACGCGGCTACGGCGGCCCGGGGAGGACGACGTGTCTCCCCCTCCCTCCTCCTCCTGTTTGCTACTGCCTGTCTCACCATCTTCACTGCAAATGTCTGTCTCTCCATCCTCCTTGCTCCTCTTCTCTCTGTCATTTACCTCCTCTTGATCTCTCCCTTTCTCCTCTGCACTTCCTCTCCTCTCCCCTCCATCCTCCTTGCTCCTGTTCTCTTGCTCACCTGCCTCCTCCACCTCTTCCTCCTGTCTCCACCCCTCATACTCCTCCTTGTGCTCTCTTCCGTCTTTCTCCTCTCCGTCCCCACTGCACTTGTCCTCATCTGTTTCACTTTGACTCCCTCCATCCTCCAGATAAAACCCACCGAACTCTCTTTCTACCTCCCCATCACACCCTTTATTCCTTTCCTTGTGACGTCCTCCTGCCTCCTCCTTCATGTCGTCACATCCCTCTAGATAGGCCGTGGTGTCCTGCGCCGCCTCCTGTCGTTTTTGCCGGAAGCTCCTCTGAGGTTTGGCAGGGGGAGGTGCTGCAGAGTGGTCGTCGTCGTCGTGCTCCATCTTAAAGGCCTGGTTGTTGTACGTGGGCGGCAGGGTTGTCATGGTGACCTCGGAGCCATGCTCCCGCGTGTCACTTTGGCAGCGTTGTTGCCGTGGTGATCGCAGCCTTGTAGTGACCGCCCCTAAACACCTGAAGAGGAAGCGGTGGAGTTAAAGATGCATTCATACCTAAATATGGAAAATTGACGAGGTCATTATTCGTCACTTGTTTTTGCCTGTCAGTTGTTTAATAACGGTTATATTATTCTATATATATATATATATATTATATTATTCATTACAATACAGCAAAGGACATCGTGCACAGTTTATTCAATAAACTGGGAAGAAATAATTGATCAGTATTTCCTTACATTTCTCAAGTGTAAATAGCCACATGAGCCGGCACATAGAGCGGCGTTTATGAAGCCAGCTGGGGATATGAACATTAAATCATAGAACGGCATGGGAAGAGGAGACGAGTAATGACCTCATTGGCTTTCCAAAGTATTTCCTGGCACTAAAGCCATCTTTCCAGTCTCAATCAGAGCTGCCTGTAAAAGAGAAGGAAGTCCCTTTGCAACTAGATACCACAGGTTTAAAGGGCCAGCGTGTAGGATGTGACGCCATCTAGCGGCGAGGTTGCAGATTGCAAACTAACTTCTGTGTTCCAAGCGTGTAGAGGTAGCCCTCTAGGTTTGTCCTTTCTGGGCTACTGTAGGAACATGGGGCTGGCTACATGAAGAGGACCCGCTCCTTATGATATGAGTTTATTCTAAAGGTAACGAAAACACGATTCTTATGTTCAGGTGATTATACACTAAAGAAAAAATACTTGTTAATATTATATTCCATTTATACCAACAGATCCACAAAAATGCCACACTGTCTTTTAAATGTGATGGATGTATCATAAGTAGACGGGACTCCAAAAACTAACCGTACCAATGGTTTTCTGTCTGTGACTTGAACGTCTTTTCTTTTGTCATCCATTGGTCTCCATTTGTTTCAGCACAATTTAAAAATCAATTAGCAGACTCTTCTGTGTTCAGTCATCTGTGAACATTCAAGTGCTGGTAATAGAACATCCCGTTTTGAGCATTTACCAACGTAACGTCTGAAAAATGATTTAACCAGAGTGTTGCCAGATTTTTCGTGAGTCTGATCCCGGTTTGAATAAACAGCTGGGATGTATGGGGGCCTGAACGCACCTGAGAACCGGAGTCCTGGTCAGAGCTCCAGCGCTGAAGCCCACCACGAAGGTCAACAGCACTGAAGCCGCCACAGCTCCCGCAAACTGACCGTCTGAAACTCCCGCCTGCCTCTCCTCCGGGGTCCCAACATCCTCCTCCGGGGTCCCAACATCCCTCCTGAACCTGGACGCATTGCTTTGCTTCTGTTCGCTGTCAACATGGAGCTCGTACGACCACAGTGTAGTTCCCCCCGTGTGCCGCAGGAGGCAGTAGTACGTGCCGCTGTGTAGGCTGCTGGTGTTGGGGATCGTCAGGCTCCCGTCGCGCTGCACAAAGACGGGGTCCGGTTTCCCGTGGGAACCGGGGGTCTGGAGGTTTCCAAAGGGGGTGTGCCAGTACTGGACCACACCTGCACATGAAAGAAGGACGGTTACAGGTGAGGATTTAGAGCAGCAGGTGGATGCTGACGGTGTGACTGAAACTGTAATTAAACGATAACTCTGTTCTTATTGTAACACTTAGTGTGTATCAGATCGACTGAGCCACGTTGTTGCACATGTTTCTTCATCATCATGAACACACACACACACACACACACACATGCATCGTCCTGCGACCACACTTTCTCACTAGAGCACCAAATGTGGATTAATCCGCCGCTAAAAATAGTCCCCAAAAATGCACTACTTCCTCCTGTTTGAGTTGTTTATTACAAACAGTGACTACATGAGCTGTGTCACAGATTTCAGTAGGTATCAATCTGCTGATATTTAGCCTGACGACACTTGTATTGTAAAGATAATAAATTGTATTTATGATATATTTAGGACGTCATTCCTGACGAAACATGTTACGTGTCATGTATGTCATGTTCATTTTGTCTAGAGGTCGTCATTACTAATACAGTCAATCCTATTTCAATGTAGCTGTTCCTTATATCATCATCTGATAGATTTGAATATGAAATGCATCTTCCTGGATAATGATTCAGTGTAACAGAGGACATCTTGTATTCATACTGAGTGGATTGTTCAGGTGAATTAAAGGACAGAGTTAGTCTCCGGTGTGGAGGAGGACTCTGTCCGATCCTCTTCACTGACCTGCGTTCTTTCCGTCTCCACAGTTCAGAGTCAGTTCTACCTCTGGATGACCTTTGACCCCGCGGGTTGGTGCGACGGTCAGAGGGCCAATAGCTGCTCTGTCTGTATTCGCTGAGGCGGCCAGAAGGGCCGTGAGAGTTAACCACCCGGTTAACATTTTGAACCTGCAGAGGAAACGAGAGTCAGGTGTGTTTTTATGACTCACGAGCTGTAAATGACTCAGCGACAGCTGGATTCATAGCAGGGCTGCTGCCAGTGGTGGAATGTAGCTACAATTATTCAAGTGCAGTACTAAAGTACAATTTTGAAGTACTTGTACTTGAGTATTTCCATTTTATGCTACTTTCTACTTCTGCTCAACTACATCTCAGAGGCACATATTGTACTCTATACTCCTCTACATTTGACTAAAGTTACTTTACAGATTCGGATTATTAATACAAAATATTAATAAACTAATACATCATTATATATATATATTATGATATATCATATATTACTAAAGGTTAAGCTACCCAGCAGTATATTAAGTAGTTAGAATGACCTTTACCAGCTGCAACATTGAAAAACTCATTAATGAATCAAGATTTATAATTCTATAATATATATTTGTATGAAATGGGCCATTCTGCAAATAGCATACTGAGCACGTAAAGGCAGAAGGAGCAGGATTTGTCCATTTGTAAACACAACATTCATAAGGGCCCCCGGGGGCCCCTAGGCCAGAGCTTCTGCGTGAAGTCGTTATGAACTTTTATTCATTGCTTCTTGTGGCACATTCAAAAGGGCTTCGTCATTTCTATCAATACCCTAAAAGTCTGATTATAAACTAAACATATCGTCTAAACATTCACTTTGAAGATGTCACAGGAAAGAAACATTGAAGCATTTTAATTGAGCGTTCGTCCCCTCAGTGTGTCCGTAGGACTACTAGAGCGCTGTCTGTCTGTTAATGTGCTGAGGTGCTGCTACAGCTAGTTGAGTTTTTGTGCTCTTGGTTTTGAGTCATTTTTCTCATTTCTGCCACTTTGGATTGAGCCAAACAAACAAACAAGCAAACAAACAAACAAACAAGCTAGCAAAGCTTATTTGTTCCGTACGGAGCCGCCTAGCGGCGCAGTAACCACAAAGATGGCTACTGTAAACTACCGGCCAACGCCACACATCATAAGACAGCACTGTTATTTCGACCTGCTCAGTTTTCGTGCCCTGCTGTTAGTTATGAGTTTTATTTAGTATTTGTATATAACCGATGACTGTACATGTACATAGTGTGGACCCTGCAGTAGAGGTGAAATGCTGCCCCCTATCTGTTTGGAGCGTGTGGATAGATATTACACGTTGCAGCTTTAAGTGGACTAATAGTGGACTAGAGGTGACCATAAGATGCTGTAACTGTTGGAGAGGATTGAATCATTTTAGTAATAAAAATGTACCTTAAACTGTTAACTGTTTGAAACTGAATCGGAGCAAATAAGTCACATGAGGAGTAGAGTCCATTATGTTCTGTTGATCTGTTGTGATGTTTTTAGTATGCAATCATGTAAACTGTCTATCATCATACATTAAACTACGAAGTCTTACTGTTAACAGTATGAGGGTATGAGCCCTCAAGAGTCGGGGTATTTACCTGTGACAGCTTGTGTGATTTCCTCGATGTGCAGCCGTGTTTTTCTTTTGCTGTGCTCACATCGTCTGATGGACGTCTCGCTGTTCAAGTCTCCTCTGGCAAAGTGTAAAGTGCAGTTCCTCACATGACGCTGTGGATGTCGTCTCCTCTGATGATGTTAAAGATTAATAGCATCACAGAGGCATTGTTTTTATAAAGCCACCTGTTTTCTGAACAACAGCTGTTCTCAACCTCCAGTGATCAGTAAAGAGAGGTCACTTTGTTTCAACTTAAACTACTCAAATACAAATAATAAATAAATAAATGTTTAAATACTGACAAACCAGAGCAAGTTCATAATGCATAATAAGAATAGAAACAAAATAAAATATATGTGCATTATGTATACTCGTGTTCATACCTCAGCTTTATGTTTGTTTTTAAATGTTTCATGTTTAAAAAAAAGTCCACAAATGAACTCTCTCGACTGTTCCAATCCTTGTTTCTGTAAACATGCACATTCCCATACAATATATAGTCTGGAGGTTCCTTATGTTTTTACTTCATACATTAATCGTGCAGTTTTAAAGTCCTTCAAATCTCTAAATTTGTTGATAAATAATATTTTAGAATATGAATTATGCAGATAAAGGAGATATGGGCACACTCAGATCTACGCAGTGCACACATGTCAGAGCACCCAGAATTCAACTGGAAAGGCAGATCACATTCCAAAAACAATCACATTCCAGTCATTGTATGCAACTCACCTGTGCACAGCCTGGTGGTAGAGGCTCCGCCTCCTGGGAACTGCAGCCTTTGAGTGCTGAATGGAGTACTGAGAAGCGTACAAATGAGGGTGGAGCACAGTGAAGTAAAGAAAAACACAATCAGGAAGCACCCTGTAGTAGGAACATCGCGTAGTAAATGGGGCTTGAAGCTCCACTAGACGGAAAGCTCCAGTAAAGTTTACACTGCACAGATAAAGTGTGCAGATTTCTCCTTTATCAGCTTGTCATGTTTCACACTTCCAGATTTAGGTGGGTGGGGCGGTGGTGATCTGCATAATATGATCTATGAAAGAACGTTACAAGATATGCAATGAATTTAGATTGAGGATGCCCTTTCGTTTTGAGCAAAATTGCAATGGATTTCAACATTTGTTGTTGTTGCGTGATGTATACGTGGTTTCCAGCATCGTTTGTCTGTAACAACTCCCTAAAAAGTTAATTTCATGAACTCTTTCTATTTCCACATTATCTATCAAGATTTTTACTGGATTATTTCATTGTTTGACACCCGCATATTATAAATCTATTATACATGTGTTTATATGGTGCTGTCCTCTTCTGTTTTAAGCACCAGTAAGCAATCTAGAGCATCTTGTGCTCTACCGGCTACCAGTAGGAACTGCAAAAAAAACATCAGCCTTTCCATCCAAGCCAGCACATCCTGAAGAAGCTGCTGCTGCTCTGCTCACATGCTGAAAAGTCAGCTGGTGATTACAGTCATCACAATGCATCCAGTGGGGGTCATAGATGGCTGAACCAAGTGTCACAGCAATCAATCAAACTGTGGTTGAAACAGTTCACTTAAAACCCACATATGTTACCAATGTGCCAAACCATCTAGTAGATGTTGAGATATTTCACCAAATATCAGGTTAGCGTAGCGTAGCTCCAAACACCAAAAGCTCAGTTAAAATGAAACACATTCCCAGCCATGAAATGTGCAACGCTTCTCCGACGCTGTCAGCCAGAAATACCATTCATACAAATCCTTTTCCTGGATATGTTCCTGGAATTTAACTTGCCAAGTTAAATTTCGTTTCACTTTAGTCACGTGCTCGCCCACTGACCAATCACAGCACACCCTGCACTTCGCGGCAGCTGCAGCTGGACATGTAATGATGACGTAGGTGTAGGCCGGCTAGTATGGGGGTAGCAGCTGCTGACACTCAAAGAATACGCCCAACATGTCAAACTAAAGATCTGATTGGTTGAACACGATGACAATCAACAATATCGTCCCCATTCACTTAAACTGCACATGGATTCACTTGTGAGTCTGCAGGCCTCGGGCCTCTCTTCTTACCTAGAGACACAGAGGTGAAATCTGATTGGATAAAAGCTCTACTTAAAACAAGCTGCACTGGAAGCAGAGCAACTGAGGAAGACAGTAGCTGTGCAATGAGAAAATAAGAGAATGGGAAAAATATTTTTATGCATTTCTTTTTTTTTTTTTGTGATTCTGTTTAGGCCAGCAGAGAAGGCTTTGCAGGCCCTGACGGCCCGCCACTGGTATGTAGTAGTAGCAGTAGTATATTATATGTTGTACTGGTATCAGGTTTCACAAATGGAACAGTAACTCCTGTAATTACTACAGCAACCACCAGAGGGCGGTGGTGCATTACTAAAGCTCAGAAAGGGAACTTTCCTTGATAAAGAAATATCCTTCCTGACTGTCATAAAATGTTAAAGGTGCTTTTATATTTCTGGGTTCATGTTTAGAAACATCGTGTGCTGTACCTCCGGTGTTTTGTTTGTTTCTGGAGAGTAGGCTTCTTTTAAACAGACATTATCCGGTCTGTGGTATCCTTTCTAAAATGCTTTGCAGATGTTTATTTATTCTAAAGCACTGTGAGTAAAGGCACTGTATCATGAACACTATACCACTTTGCATAACTTGCATTGGTTAAGTTATCGCTGGATCTGCAACAAAAAACAGAATCTTAATCATCTTTCAACTCTGAATCAAGCATGTTGAAACTTACAAGGAAGTTAACTCACAATATACTAACATGTATATACTTTCGATGCTTTCTTATTCTACTCCACTACATTTTGGAGGCAAATATTGCATTTTTTCATGTCTATTTGACAGCTTTAGTTAGTTATCAGATTTAGATGATTAATATAAAATATAAGTCAACTAATAAGTTATGATGCACCTTTATTAATATAGGTTACGCTATCAGCAGTATTTAAGGTAGTTAAAAGGATTTCCACCTTTACCAACTGCAACATTAAAGTGATGAAAACATGAATGCCTCATTAATTAAAATACAATAACAACATATATAAGATTCTCAAATGGTTACTTTTGGTGCTTTAAGTACATTTCGATGATGTACTTTAAGTTTGAATGCAGGAATTTTACTTAAACTTACGTAACTGAGTATTTCTACACCGTACTGCTACTTTTAAAAAGATCGGAATACTTCTTCTACTAACAACGATAGCCAATACAGCACTGAGTCGTTCCGGTTTGTCCTCACCGCACCTGAAGGCACCATAGAGTCTGTCTCCAGCCTTCAGATGAGAGAAGGCGGGTTAGAGCTCCTCCTGTGTGTGTGTGTGTGTGTGTGTGTGTGTGTGTGTGAAGGCGGGTTAGAGCTCCTCCTGTGTGTGTGTGTGTGAAGGCGGGTTAGAGCTCCTCCCGTGTGTGTGTGTGTGTGTGTGTGTGTGTGAAGGCGGGTTAGAGCTCCTCCTGTGTGTGTGTGTGTGTGTGTGTGTGTGTGAAGGCGGGTTAGAGCTCCTCCCGTGTGTGTGTGTGTGTGTGTGTGAAGGCGGGTTAGAGCTCCTCCTGTGTGTGTGTGTGTGTGTGTGTGAAGGCGGGTTAGAGCTCCTCCTGTGTGTGTGTGTGTGTGTGTGTGTGAAGGCGGGTTAGAGCTCCTCCTGTGTGTGTGTGTGTGTGTGTGTGTGTGTGAAGGCGGGTTAGAGCTCCTCCCGTGTGTGTGTGTGTGTGTGAAGGCGGGTTAGAGCTCCTCCTGTGTGTGTGTGTGTGTGTGTGTGAAGGCGGGTTAGAGCTCCTCCCGTGTGTGTGTGTGTGTGTGTGAAGGCGGGTTAGAGCTCCTCCCGTGTGTGTGTGTGTGTGTGTGTGTGTGAAGGCGGGTTAGAGCTCCTCCCGTGTGTGTGTGTGTGTGTGTGTGTGAAGGCGGGTTAGAGCTCCTCCTGTGTGTGTGTGTGTGTGTGTGAAGGCGGGTTGGAGCTCCTCCCGTGTGTGTGTTTGTGTGTGTGTGTGTGTGTGTGTGTGAAGGCGGGTTGGAGCTCCTCCCGTGTGTGTGTGTGTGTGTGTGTGTGTGTGTGTGTTGGTGGATATGGTATATTTGCACTTTTCACCTGATTACACACCAGCATTATGAGGACGTAGATGGTATAGGCGGACCATGCCGAGGTCCGCATAAAACAAAGAGTGTAAACGCCTTATAAGTGTCTAAATAACATACCCTCTCTTTTTCGGGGAAAGTCCTTTTTTACCACCTGACCTGATTTCTGTGTATCCCAGTGTATAGAACAGCGCTGCGTAGTGGCTTGACCATGCAGTGCAGTTTCATACACATTTTGATACACACGGTTAAAATTTCGCGGGCTGCCTTGTGATTGGCTGGTTTTCCCGCGGGGGAGGGACGTCGGAGGGACGTCGGAGGGGCGTCGGAGGGGACGTAATGACGTCAGTCCATGGAGCTCAGACTGGCCAGTTTATGCCTGTGGGAGGTAGCTAGTGAGAATTCAAGTCCACGCCCCCCTCAGCTCTTTAAACACGGAGACAGGCATGGAACACAAGTGTATGGACTCATGCAGGATTAAGCACCACCAGGTAAGCATTTATATTTGTAAGTATAAAACGGAGCTAGCTGCAGGTGACTCGGTTAAAACTGGAGGAGATGAGACAGTGTGAGGTGAGCTATGATGGCATGCTTTGTCATTGTTAAGGCCAGTGTCGAGCCACATGGTGTGTTAAGCTAACGTTAGCTAGCTAGCGAACGAGCTAGCGGTAGCTAGCGAGCGAACGAGCTAACGTTAGCTAGCTAGCGAACGAGCTAACGTTCGCTATCTAGCGAACGAGCTAACGGTAGCTAGCTAGCGGACGAGCTAGCGGTAGCGAACACACTATGTGGCTTGACACAAATTAAAAGGTTAGCGTTAGCATGCCATCGTAGCTTACATCAGACTGTCTCATCTCCTCCAGTCTTGACCGGATCACCTGCAGCTAGCTCCCTTAGCCGCTAGCGCTACCCTTAAAGCTAATGTTGATAGTGTGTTTACTGTGTTTACTGTGTGCCTGCAGAGAGGAGAGGGATCTAGACAGTTTTGGAAGAAACAAACGAAGCAAGGGACTTACTTAACTTCTACAGTTAATCTTAGATAGTCTAAAGATATTCTTAAAATGTAAACCTGTGAAGCAGTGTCAAATAAAAATATGAATGGAGCAGTTATGCATTTTCTTAATATTTTATCCCAGTATGTTACTGGTTTAAATGGCTATAGAATGTTTTCTGATGACGCATGTTCTATAAATGAAGATAATAATCCTGACAACCATCTTCTTTGGTAATTTCAGCAAAAAAATATGCAACAGTGAAGATGCATAAATCCAAAGGATGATGCCAAATTTTGCATTGATACTGGAGGTGACAAAGTGGGACTTGACGTCAAATACATCAATGCCTTTAAAGGTAAGTTGAATGTTCTGATTTTGTAATCATGATTAAAGTATGAATAAACTTAACCGATTTGGAAAAGGAGAATTTCTGTTAGAATATAGAGGTGAACTAATAAGCCAGCAAGAATGTGAGAGGAGACTGAGACTTTACCACGACTGCCTTACGGTGTTCATGTTCGAGTTCCAATTTAATGGAAAACTATGGTGATGCATATTATGTCAATGCATAGTCTAATTAAATTAAATGACACATTGCCTTTGATTTTACATTTTTTGACATTGTTAGTTGATAGGGGGGGGGGGGGGGGGGGATGCTGATACATACAAATATCAAAGTTTCTGCTGTATTGATTATTCAGTTTTTACTTGATCCCGTTGGTTTGATGTTTTTAATATCTTCAGAAATCTGAAGGAAAGTCTTCGGAGGGGGAGCATGGTGAGGGTCCACCCACATCAGAGCCTTCTAAGAGTACTCAAAAGGTGTCGGCAAGTCAGCTGCAAGAAAAGAGATCTCCAGGTGCATCAACTAGTCTGCTCAAAAGATACGAAAGGGTAAGTCATATTCGTTTTTTATGTTTTAAAAGGTTTGAAGCTACATATAACTGAACTTTCAAGTCCGATTCAGAGGGCTACGATGCGATTATGAAACGATTATTGATCGTTATGCATTAACATTTTTCTATACATGATTTATTTTTTCTCACTGACTATCTGATGATGATTCATAATTAAAAAACAGATTAATTTAGTTCTATTATCTTTTTTTAATTTAATATTAGTAACAAACGGAAGAGATGTGTCAAATGGAGGGTTACATTTCCAAGCTTTGCAAAGAGAACCAACAATAAAATCGGACCTGTAGCAGCATCCTCGTAGTAAAAACACAGAATTCAGCATGTTCTGAATCATTTGACATAAAAAGCTGCTGTTATTCACAAAATAATAATAAAGACTTTCCTTTAATAACAAATCCCTTTGTTATAGGCAATGAGCGTTCAGCTCTTAAATAACGCTTTGTGGAACAGTTGACACAAACTATACATACATCGATAAAGTGCACGTTTATCCACAATATTCTGTGGCAATGGATGTCACGCATAGTTTGTTACAACCATCCTACCCGCTTTCCTCAGTGATTCCATGACTTCAGCTTACGTGTGGTTGCAGAGTATCGCTGTGTCTGTAAAAACATTGAGATGAACGCTGTATTTTGGTTCCAACGTGTTCAACATAGCTCGAAAGTTCTGATTTGCTTTGCCCTTTCCGAGTTGGTCGGAGGAAGAAGATAAATGCTTCCATATGTTAGCTTTTAAGCCATGGGGGTACCGGTCGGATTGTATCCATATTCGGCTGCTCAAGCTCAGCCACCCTCACAAAAACGCTGCTGGTATTTAGCCTCGTTTAGAACGTAATCAAGACGCAAATGTATTACGTCTGTTGCATTCAGGGGCAGCGGTGAGGAACGGACATCCCAGGGTCACAGGTTTATCATAACGTTGACAATTTAGTTTTCTGCATCTAGTCATTCTTTCAAGAGAGAATCGCGATGCATCTAATAATCAATTTTTCTTTCCTCCAACCCTACTACATATGGGTGTAAGGTGTCAACAAATTTAACTTTTCCATCCCATGTAATCTTTTGATGTTGCTGGAGTTGTGCAAAATTACACAAGGCTGAAATTGACAACTGGACAGTTATTTGTTTGTAGTAAACTTAGCCTTTTCAGTCAGGTATATGGTTTTGATTTTGAATTTTGGTCTATATCTTCCAAAATGATCTAGTTATATTCAAAACAAAGTTTTCCTCTCATTCTTTTTGTCAACAGTAGGATGGTTCTCTCATTCAAACCACAAATATTCTCTGTAATGGTCCTGGAGTTGGATGATCTCCATTGCTAGATCATCCTATTAACACCCTGATAGATTGCAATACACGATGCGATTGCCAGTGGTGGCGGGCGTATTCTTTGTGTTTTGGAATAGAAGGGGGACTTATGCAAGAAATGTTGCTGTAAGTTATTGATGATGATAATAATTTCAATGACCTTCTGGGCCCGAGCGAGGACCATTTGGGGTTCGAGCGAGACAGTTTAGCGAAGAGAGCGTCGTAGAATGCACTTTTCAGAAACAAATATAATTTGTTATATACCGACTTAAGGAAGAAATTCTGGGCAACTTAATCATGTAAACCATTTTACACACTGCAAACACAATTATACACAAACTAATATAATCAACAAGAAGAGTTACCACAATATCACGTATTTTTCGCCATGACTCGGCGAGCCATGCACTCCGGAGAGCTCTTCTAACAAAAGGCTAACGGCTAACACGGACAACCAAGAGAGCAAAAAGCACGAGCATTCGACACAGAGTCCAGCGATATTGTCAGAATTTCTCTCCGTGAAACCATTACGATACGATTACGATACAAGCAACACAACACCAAGCCGCTCCACCGCAGAAAAAGCCAAAATGCACCTTACTTTGAGATGATTCATGAAGAAAAGGTAGAATATTCTGTTTTCCATGCTAAAATACACTGTTGCTATGTATTTCCTGTCTTTTTTCAACTGTTTCCTGGAGAAAGGGGGGTCAGACAAGCTTGGGGGACCGTGCTTGGGGGACGGAATTTCAGTTTCGGCGAATCAGTTTTTATGCTGGGTTACGCGCGGCGCATTTATGATTTTTACTGGCTAACGATTCTGTCAACACCAGCTTACACCCAGTGGTTTCCTGACACCCTTCCGCATCTAACAAGGTGTCATAGTCTGGAATTGACCAATCAGAAGCTGAGATACAGCTCCATACACACATGAAGCCTGCAGTCAGATGAGGATGGAGCCATGATTTACAGGCTATGAGAGCATCTGAAAGTTCAAAATGATGCCAAACTGCTGTATTTGGATAGATTGAACACTATTAGTGATAAAACAAGTGAAATATATAGTTATATAGTATATAAAAGTACAATGGAACAGGCTGGAACAGCTGGTTCCAAAATGACAATTCTGCCTGACCTCTCTGTACTCAAACCTCTCTAACTTTGTCCTGCTTCACTTTATCAAAGCCACATTTTTTTAGGGTCAGCACTGCCTCATTTCAAGACATAATACCAATAAAAGTGCCTTTTTTTCAGACGAATCTGAAAATTTTCAATTTGAGCTGTGTGCCATCTTCATTTGCTATTAACCAGTAACATATACACAATATTTACCCATCTGAACAAATCTCACAAGTGTTATGTTTTATAACATCAAAATTATTAAAATAGACCTTGTAGTTACAGAATTAGTCTTTTTAGTATGGGTATGCTATTTTTGAGCAGAGGCCTAAAAATAGGACTAGGGTTTAAAAGGTAATATTCTGAATAAAGCTTTGAAATGTTCGGTACAGCCCAATTTATTAGATATAGGTTATATCTACAACCAGACGGTGTGTGTGTCGGTGGCAAGTGTCAATTATATGCGGGGCATCGCGCCGTGAAACTATGACGGGGAAAATTCAATATAGCCTAATAACAATAATTATGATAATAATAATAGTAATAATTTAATACACTCTAGGGAAGTGAGCCAAATGTAGTTTTACACTGGCAAAGGCATCGGCAATAGGTGTTCGCTCTCACCTTCATCATTCCCTGATATAATCATCTATTATTACAACACTTGATGGTACATTCCCAGATCCTCTCTATTCATTTTCCCTTTCCTCCCCTTTTTATCTGCTACAGATGATGACAGAGTGAGCTGATTGAGACTGCTCAGAGTGACGAGACTGACAAGATTGAGACCTCTGTGGATGGCCTGAATCAAACATGTCCACAACTTGGTCCCCTCAACAGGGTTGAAAAGGTAAACGAAGTCTAAAATTAAGTTTAATTACATTCCTTGTGAAAAAACATTAAATCATGTTTCATTTGTGTGTGTGTGTGCGCAGTTGCCTCATATGGTGTATAGGGACAGTGGTATGTAAGGACATTAGACATTCAGAATTATAATCAGAATCGACATTCTCTAAATGTACTGTGTGTGTGTGTGTGTGTAGTTGCCTCTTATGGTGTATAGGGACAGTGGTATGTAAGGACATTAGACATTCAGAATTAGAATCAGAATCGACATTCTCTAAATGTACTTGGTGTGTGTGTGTGTGTGTAGTTGCCTCTTGTGGTTTATAGGGACAGTGGTATGTGAGGACATGAGACATTGTCTAAATCTACCAATATGTTGATGGTGTGTGTGCAGCTGCCTGTGTGTTATATGTTTTATAGGGACAGCCGTCTCATTAAATGCTTTTCCAAGTGTAAGTCAGTATTGTGTGTGTATCAAGCACTTTGGTTTTTAAGAATATTTACACAACCTGCATGTGATCTGTATGTCTGTTTAACTTATCAATCGTAGCTTATATAAGAACTATAAAGGCAAAAACACAGTCATAACTTCCACATAATGTTACACAAGAAGCACCCAGTCTTCAAGATATATATGATAATACCTTTTTTGCAGGGTCTTGATAAGGAAATGCCCCTGGAAACTTGTGGGGCCACAAATTAGTTAGGTTCAAAACTAAGTTTTAGCAACAGTAGGATTGTTTCTCTCATTAAAACCCAAAATATTCTCTGTAATGGTACATTTCCAGTTTCTCTCTATTCATTGTGCTTCTCCTTTTTTATCTGCTACAGATGATAACTGAGAGTGAGCTGATTGAGACTGCTGAGAGTGATGGGACTGACAAGATTGAGACCTCTGTGGATGGCCTGAATAAAACATGTCCACAACTTGGTCCCCTCAACAGGGTTGAAAAGGTAAACAAAGTCTAAAATTAAGTTTAATTACATTACTTGTGAAAAAACATTAAATCATGTTTCATTTGTGTGTGTGTGTGCGCAGTTGCCTCATATGGTGTATAGGGACAGTGGTATGTAAGGACATTAGACATTCAGAATTATAATCAGAATCGACAGTCTCTAAATCTACTTGGTGTGTGTGTGTGTGTGTGTAGTTGCCTCATATGGTGTATAGGGACAGTGGTATGTAAGGACATTAGACATTCAGAATTAGAATCGACATTCTATAAATCTACTTGGTGTGTGTGTGTGTGTGTAGTTGCCTCTTATGGTGTATAGGAACAGTGGTATGTGAGGACATGAGACAGTCTAAATCTACCAATATGTTGATAGTGTGTGTGTACAGCTGCCTGTGTGTCATATGTTTTATAGGGACAGCCGTCTCATTAAATGCTTTTCCAAGTGTAAGTCAGTATTGTGTGTGTATCAAGCACTTTGGTTTTTAAGAATAATACACAACCTGCATGTGATCTGTATGTCTGTTTAACTTATCAATCGTAGCTTATATAAGAACTATAAAGGCAAAAACACAGTCATAACTTCCACATAATGTTACACAAGAAGCACCCAGTCTTCAAGATATATATGATAATACCTTTTTTGCAGGGTCTTGATAAGGAAATGCCCCTGGAAACTTGTGGGGCCACAAATTAGTTAGGTTCAAAACAAAGTTTTAGCAACAGTAGGATTGTTTCTCTCATTAAAACCCAAAATATTCTCTGTAATGGTACATTTCCAGTTTCTCTCTATTCATTGTGCTTCTCCTTTTTTATCTGCTACAGATGATAACTGAGAGTGAGCTGATTGAGACTGCTGAGAGTGATGGGACTGACAAGATTGAGACCTCTGTGGATGGCCTGAATAAAACATGTCCACAACTTGGTCCCCTCAACAGGGTTGAAAAGGTAAACAAAGTCTAAAATTAAGTTTAATTACATTACTTGTGAAAAAACATTAAATCATGTTTCATTGGTGTGTGTGTGTGCGCAGTTGCCTCATATGGTGTATAGGGACAGTGGTATGTAAGGACATTAGACATTCAGAATTAGAATCGACATTCTATAAATCTACTTGGTGTGTGTGTGTGTGTGTGTGTGTGTAGTTGCCTCTTATGGTGTATAGGGACAGTGGTATGTGAGGACATGAGACAGTCTAAATCTACCAATATGTTGATAGTGTGTGTGTGCAGCTGCCTGTGTGTCATATGTTTTATAGGGACAGTCGTCTCATTAAATGCTTTTCCAAGTGTAAGTCAGTATTGTGTGTGTATCAAGCACTTTGGTTTTTAAGAATAATACACAACCTGCATGTGATCTGTATGTCTGTTTAACTTATCAATCGTAGCTTATATAAGAACTATAAAGGCAAAAACACAGTCATAACTTCCACATAATGTTACACAAGAAGCACCCAGTCTTCAAGATATATATGATAATACCTTTTTTGCAGGGTCTTGATAAGGAAATGCCCCTGGAAACTTGTGGGGCCACAAATTAGTTAGGTTCAAAACAAAGTTTTAGCAACAGTAGGATTGTTTCTCTCATTAAAACCCAAAATATTCTCTGTAATGGTACATTTCCAGTTTCTCTCTATTCATTGTGCTTCTCCTTTTTTATCTGCTACAGATGATAACTGAGAGTGAGCTGATTGAGACTGCTGAGAGTGATGGGACTGACAAGATTGAGACCTCTGTGGATGGCCTGAATAAAACATGTCCACAACTTGGTCCCCTCAACAGGGTTGAAAAGGTAAACAAAGTCTAAAATTAAGTTTAATTACATTACTTGTGAAAAAACATTAAATCATGTTTCATTTGTGTGTGTGTGTGCGCAGTTGCCTCATATGGTGTATAGGGACAGTGGTATGTAAGGACATTAGACATTCAGAATTATAATCAGAATCGACAGTCTCTAAATCTACTTGGTGTGTGTGTGTGTGTGTAGTTGCCTCTTATGGTGTATAGGAACAGTGGTATGTGAGGACATGAGACAGTCTAAATCTACCAATATGTTGATAGTGTGTGTGTGTACAGCTGCCTGTGTGTCATATGTTTTATAGGGACAGCCGTCTCATTAAATGCTTTTCCAAGTGTAAGTCAGTATTGTGTGTGTATCAAGCACTTTGGTTTTTAAGAATATTTACACAACCTGCATGTTATCTGTACGTCGGTTTAACTTATCAATCATAGCTTATATAAGAACTATAAAGGCAAAAACAGAGTCATAACTTCCACATAATGTTACACAAGAAGCACCCAGTCTTCAAGATATATATGATAATACCTTTTTTGCAGGGTCTTGATAAGGAAATGCCCCTGGAAACTTGTGGGGCCACAAATTAGTTAGGTTCAAAACAAAGTTTTAGCAACAGTAGGATTGTTTCTCTCATTAAAACCCCAAATATTCTCTGTAATGGTACATTTCCAGTTTCTCTCTATTCATTGTGCTTCTCATTTTTTATCTGCTACAGATGACTGAGAGTGAGCAAATGGAGAGAGCTGAGAGTGACTGGACTGTCAAGATTGAGACAGCTGAGAATGACCCAAATAAAAAAGATGCTGGGTCCAGAAGACGGACAAAGAAAGCGTGGTCCAAGGCTGAGGTTGCAGCGGTAATGCGGCACTTCAAATATCACATTCATGAAGGTCACCTGGCCACCAAGAACGAATGCAGTCACTGCAAGTTGGTGGAAGGACCAGTCTTGGAACAAAGAACTGTGCAAAATGTCAGAGACTTCGTTCGGAATCGGGGAACAGCTGAAAAAAGACAGTCACAGAAGCTGTAAACAAACATTTGTTTTTATTTTATTTTTTTGGCAAGAAAGTTAATGTTCATATGTTCTCTTTTGCATTGTGTATGTTCTACTCATCTCTCTGTGTGTATCTCTCTCTCTCGCTGTCTTTGTGTCCCTCTGTGTCTCTCTCGCTGTCTTTGTGTCCCTCTGTCTGTCTCTCTCTCGCTGTCTTTGTGTCTCTGTCTGTCTCTCTCTCGCTGTCTTTGTGTCTCTGTCTGTCTCTCTCTCGCTGTCTTTGTGTCTCTGTCTGTGTCTGTCTCTCGCTGTCTTTGTGTCCCTCTCTCGCTGTCTTTGTGTCTCTGTCTGTCTCTCTCTCTCGCTGTGTCTCTGTCTGTCTCTCGCTGTCTTTGTGTGTCTCTGTCTGTCTCTCGCTGTCTTTGTGTCCCTCTGTGTCTCTCTCTGTCTGTCTCGCTGTCTTTATGTCTCTCTGTGTCTCTCTCTCTCGCTGTGTCTCTGTCTCGCTCTCTGTCTCTCTCTCTCTTTCTCTTCGGTTGTTTGTATGTCAAACAAGAGTTGTGTACAAAACAAATTTAGTCTGGTTCCTCGTTGCCTGAGTTTCAACTTAATAAACTTGACTGAATGATAAAGCGCCCCAGCTCTTTGTTGTTTTTTTCATGTTAAATGAAAGCCAGAGATTGAAGCCAGGTTGTTCAGGCACTCGCTGATTCTCTCTGTGTAGATAGATATATCTACACACATACTGTCTCACTCTGGAGGGGGCCAACTTGCATGCCTCCAATTTGGTCATCCATTAAGATTAATTTTGATATTAAATTGACTGTTCCAGTAATGCTGTGTCCTGTCAGGTTAGTGTATTTATGTTAATGAGGAGGGCGGGATCATTGTCCCTTTAAAGACCCAACAGTGTTTTTTTGGTCCTTATAAGTCACACTTTTGTCAAAATAGAACTGTCTGCCTATACCACAATATAATTAGGTTGCTGTGTATGAAGTTGCGTAGGTTGTATCTGAAATCTAAAGTGAGCTGAATTTTTTTCAGATTTTTTGAAGTGTTTTAATCTAACTGCCAAAGCTGTGGGACCTCAGGAAAGGGTAGTCCATCCAAACCACAACCGGGCCTGTATGGCGAAAAAGTCCACCTATTACATATCCACCTGTATGTGTGTGTGTGTGTGTGTGTGTGTGTGTGTGTGTGTGTGTGTGTGTGTGTGAAGGCGGGTTGGAGCTCCTCCCGTGTGTGTGTGTGTGTGTGTGTGTGAAGGCGGGTTGGAGCTCCTCCCGTGTGTGTGTGTGTGTGTGTGTGTGTGTGTGTGTGTGTGTGAAGGCGGGTTGGAGCTCCTCCTGTGTGTGTGTGTGTGTGTGTGTGTGTGTGTGTGTGTGTGAAGGCGGGTTGGAGCTCCTCCTGTGTGTGTGTGTGTGTGTGTGTGTGTGTGTGTGTGTGTGTGTGTGTGAAGGCGGGTTGGAGCTCCTCCTGTGTGTGTGCGCGCGCTTTACTTTCACGGTTGTCAACTAACTTCACTACGGCTGAAAAGCTCCGCACATCACCGGCTTGACGACAGAGAGGAAATAGAAAAACCCGAGAGTCCTCCCGGGACCAGAGGGAGAGAACATCCGCGTGAGCCACCCGGGGAGCTGACTTTAACCAAACATTCTCCAGGTAAGGTTTAAATAGTTGAAGCTAACGCAGCACTGCTTTCATTCACGTGCAGTCTGGTTGTGACCTCACTAACCCGTCATTAAACACTCTCTAACGCGTCATTAAACAGTCTGTTTCCTACGTCAGAGAAGTTAAGAGAGTTTATTTTAACCGCCGTCGTTCAGTTTAATTTTACACACGCTAACTTTGACAATTTGCACGTAGAACAGATTTGTTAAACGTGTGTTGGTAGAGTTAGATGACAACACTAAACAGAAGAACATTATTACAGTAAAACAGGACGTCAAATGTTCACAGTTTCGTTTTGTTCTTCAGAGAAGATGAACAATCCTGTGAAAAATAAGACACTGGCCATTTTCAAGCTAACTCGCGTAAACAAATGCGTTTCCGGCAACAACCTTCAAAATAAAATGCTATTTTCAGGCGTGATGTTGGAGGCGTGCGGAGGGTTTGTGAATCCTACACAATGCTGGAAGAAGTACTCGCAGATATTTTACTTCAGTAAAAGTATCAATACTAAAGTGTAGGAATACTCTGTTACAAGTAAAAGTCCTGCTTTGGCATCAAAATATACTAAAAGTACCAAAAGTAATAGTACGTGTTATATGCAGAATGGCACATTTCAGAATATTAATCTATTACTGGATTTAATAATTGAGTGTGTACATCACTTGTTGAAGCTGGGGCTAATTTTAATTACATTTTCTGTTGGGTAGTTTGTGAATTAGGATCAATAGCAGGTTTTTTTTCTTGATCTTTAAAAGATATGATAGTTATTTGTTGATTATATTTTACATTGATAATCTGAATCTGCAAAAAAACATAAGTGTTTAGATAGATGAAGTGGAGTAAAAGTTGCTTAAATACTGTGTTCTCTTTTCTGTGACAGACATGGTACTTTTACTTTAAAGGGATTTTCCTCCGTTTCCGGTGTAATTATATTTACTTTACTTCACACAGCTGAAAAACACATGAAGCTCTTCTACAAAATGTGTCTTAATCTAGCAAAGTGAAACAAGCAGACACGCATCATATCATGTGCATTGTCTACATGAAACATGCTCATGTCACACGTCATCAAATGTGATGTTTTGACATCTGCATTGTTGTTCAGTTGTGACACATTATCTGTGGTGGCCTGTTGGTGCCCACATGAGACCACACCCATGTCTGGCTGTTCTGCCTTCTGTTCTTACTCACTAGTCAAACCTGTGTGTCTGTGGATCAACACCGGTGATCCTTAAAGGTTTGGTGTATTCACTCTTTTTTCAAATGAATCAAAAGTGAGCTGTGCGGTCTGAGCATTATCATACAATCATGTTAGGAAGTAAGTCTGGTACTGCTGCAGGCGGTTTGAAGGAGGAGTAAACTGTGTTGACAATAGTTCAACTGGTCACAACCAGAGTTTGGTAATCGTGGGCTTTCAGTAGTGGTGACGGTTCTATATTATGTTTTTTTAATTTAGCGGCTGCAACAAGTGATTATTGTCAGTATTTATTCATCTTTTGAATAGTCACAACACCCCGAAGCTCAAGGTTACGTCCTCAGATCAGAGCCTAATAATCCGGTCGGGTCAATATATTAAATGTGGACCAAATGACCGTTTGTCACGAAAACACACAACAACTGCAAACTCCACAGGCGACCTCTCGGCCAGGCTTCCGTTTTGTTTTATTGTTTTTTAATCGTATGATTAAATGCACTTACACACACACGCACACACTGTCCCCCTCCCCCATCTGATGATGAGTCATGTCCAAGTCATGCTGGTCGTCTGCAGAAGAAGAAGAAGAAGATCAGCTGAGTTTCTCATCTCTCATCCTCTGTTTGATTCCTTAAACCCACAGGACCTCCCCAGTGTTAAAGGGTAATCAACCCTCATGACTACAGTATATAATTTATTTATTTAGACTTTAGCAGATAGTGTGTCTTATTAGTCTGGGTTATGAGATGAGTCTTATTAGTCTGGGTTATGAGATGAGTTTTGTTAGTCTGGGTTATGAGATGAGTTTTATTAGTCTGGGTTATGAGATGAGTTTTATTAGTCTGGGTTATGAGATGAGTGTTATTAGTCTGGGTTATGAGATGAGTGTTATTAGTCTGGGTTATGAGATGAGTGTTATTAGTCTGGGTTATGAGATGAGTTTTATTAGTCTGGGTTATGAGATGAGTTTTATTAGTCTGGGTTATGAGATGAGTTTTATTAGTCTGGGTTATGAGATGAGTCTTATTAGTCTGGGTTATGAGATGAGTTTTATTAGTCTGGGTTATGAGATGAGTCTTATTAGTCTGGGTCATGAGATGAGTTTTATTAGTCTGGGTTATGAGATGAGTTTTATTAGTCTGGGTTATGAGATGAGTCTTATTAGTCTGGGTCATGAGATGAGTTTTATTAGTCTGGGTTATGAGATGAGTCTTATTAGTCTGGGTTATGAGATGAGTCTTATTAGTCTGGGTTATGAGATGAGTGTTATAGGTCTGGTGTTATTAGTCTGGGTTATGAGATGAGTGTTATTAGTCTGGGTTATGAGATGAGTGTTATTAGTCTGGGTTATGAGATGAGTTTTATTAGTCTGGGTTATGAGATGAGTGTTATTAATCTGGGTCATGAGATGAGTTTTATTAGTCTGGGTTATGAGATGAGTCTTATTAGTCTGGGTCATGAGATGAGTCTTATTAGTGTGGGTCATGAGATGAGTCTTATTAGTCTGGGTTATGAGATGAGTCTCATTAGTCTGGGTCATGAGATGAGTCTTATTAGTGTGGGTCATGAGATGAGTCTTATTAGTCTGGGTCATGAGATGAGTTTTATTAGTCTGGGTTATGAGATGAGTCTTATTAGTCTGGGTTATGAGATGAGTCTCATTAGTCTGGGTCATGAGATGAGTCTTATTAGTCTGGGTCATGAGATGAGTCTTATTAGTCTGGGTTATGAGATGTGTTTTATTAGTCTGGGTTATGAGATGAGTCTTATTAGTCTGGGTTATGAGATGAGTTTTATTAGTCTGGGTTATGAGATGAGTCTTATTAGTCTGGGTTATGAGATGAGTCTTATTAGTCTGGGTTATGAGATGAGTGTTATAGGTCTGGTGTTATTAGTCTGGGTTATGAGATGAGTGTTATTAGTCTGGGTTATGAGATGAGTGTTATTAGTCTGGGTTATGAGATGAGTTTTATTAGTCTGGGTTATGAGATGAGTGTTATTAATCTGGGTCATGAGATGAGTTTTATTAGTCTGGGTTATGAGATGAGTCTTATTAGTCTGGGTCATGAGATGAGTCTTATTAGTGTGGGTCATGAGATGAGTCTTATTAGTCTGGGTCATGAGATGAGTTTTATTAGTCTGGGTTATGAGATGAGTCTTATTAGTCTGGGTTATGAGATGAGTCTCATTAGTCTGGGTCATGAGATGAGTCTTATTAGTCTGGGTCATGAGATGAGTCTTATTAGTCTGGGTCATGAGATGAGTTTTATTAGTCTGGGTTATGAGATGAGTCTTATTAGTCTGGGTCATGAGATGAGTCTTATTAGTCTGGGTCATGAGATGAGTTTTATTAGTCTGGGTCATAAGATGAGTTTTATTAGTCTGGGTTATGAGATGAGTCTTATTAGTCTGGGTTATGAGATGAGTCTTATTAGTCTGGGTTATGAGATGAGTCTTATTAGTCTGGGTTATGAGATGAGTCTTATTAGTCTGGGTTATGAGATGAGTCTTATTAGTCTGGGTTATGAGATGAGTCTTATTAGTCTGGGTCATGAGATGAGTTTTATTAGTCTGGGTCATGAGATGAGTCTTATTAGTCTGGGTTATGAGATGAGTCTTATTAGTCTGGGTTATGAGATGAGTATCAGTAGTCTGGGTCATGAGATGAGTCTTATTAGTCTGGGTCATGGGATGAGTTTTATTAGTCTGGGTTATGAGATGAGTCTTATTAGTCTGGGTTATGAGATGAGTCTTATTAGTCTGGGTTATGAGATGAGTCTTATTAGTCTGGGTTATGAGATCATTGTTTTATTTCTAACCAGGATGTTTTTTTCTTGAAAGACAATTAGCTTTTTGTGTTTTTCGAGCCTCAGCATCACAAAGGACAAACTAGTATTTATTGAGAGTGCCAGTGAGCAGACAGTACACTGTACACTGTGTGTCTCTGTCTCCGCTCTGTGTTTAGTGCCTTTAACTGACACTGATAGAATTACCCACCGGTCCCCATGGTAACCCACATCCTCAGTGGTGGAAGACGTATTCAGTACACGTCCTCAATCCCACGCCTCGCTGAAGTGAACGTATGCAAGTATTCTGAGCAAAATGTACCTGAAGTATGAAAAGTACTGATAGTGCAGTAAAGTGACTCTGATGTTTCTAGATTAATATCACTGCATTCATGTGTATGTTACATATCACTGCTGTAGATGTTTTAACTCCTCTATCTACTGTTGGTTAGTTTAATCTACATCAATGCATCATATTCTATTAGATCATCATGTTTGTAGCGTCTCTGTCCTGTGAGAACCTCGTATCTCTAAAAAGATAAACAGTCCTGTTTTCAGCTTAGTGACGATGTGTTTAACATCTGATCCAAGAGGCTTTAAAGAGTTTATTAAGATGAAGAAGGAGGATTTTATCAACACATAAAGGAACATTTCATCCTTCAGTTTAACACAAAGATTCAACATCAACACATCTGGAGATACGAGGTTTCACTGGACAGGATGAGGATGTACAGTAGGGGAGTAGAAGTTTATAGTTGCATTAAATACTCCAGTAAAGTACAAGTATCTTGAATTTGCAGTGAAGTACAGTAGTTGAGTAACTGTGCTGACGTTCCACACAGGTAGCTCCAGGCTAGTTGAGCTGCTTTTAGTTGGTTTGAGTTCAAAAAGTAAAACGACATGAAGGAAGGATCTTTAAAAACATTCATTAATGAGCTGTGAGCGTGAGAAGAATCTCTCTAACAGCAAAGTTCTCACGGTGTCGTAGTTTTAAACTGGTTTAGTTCTCTTTGAGTATTAACGGTGATCTTCATCAGTGAAGGTCAGACCTGTGAGCCTGATACCGGACTGATACCGAGCATCATCTCTGGCTGTTTGTGTTGACGATGAAATAGAGAGTTTGACTAAAACACCAGAGGAAGGATTTGTAGATTGGTTCGGTGTCTTGTTCAAATTAGTAAAATGCCCCCAAAACATAGAAGCGTTGATTTAGTTTACTAACATGCTCCACTGTGACTGACTAAGTGTTGCTGAGCGCTCACGGTTTATCTGCTGCTCAACATCTGAAATACTGTACGCTGAATATTTAATGAGCATTGTATTAAGTTAGTAAACTGAACAATCAGGAGGAAACCAGCATTCTTTTAAGTAAACAGACCCTTTTAAAATCAAACACACACACACACACACACACACACACACACACACACACACATCCTCTTTCTTTCATTGTCCACTTCATTCTGCAGACAGGAAGTTGCTGTTCAGGACTCACCAGATCCGTCCCTTAATGCTGAACCAAACGTTCCTCGTGTGTTTGCTCTGCTGATCCGTACTCAAACATGGCTGTTTGTCATCCTGTCACATGATTGGTGGGGCTGTTTGTGTGTGTGACTGTGTGATTTCTTTGTTTCTTCTCAGCCTTTCAGTTTGAATGTATTGTATTGTGTATATATTATATTTGAACATACAGGAGGAGCCTTTTTAATGTTTTTAATTATAAAATATATTGTCAGAATTGGGGGAAAAGCCCTGATTAATGGTCGGTCTCTGTCTGTGCAGGGGGATGGTGGTCCCGTACGAGGGCCAGTCCTTCTCCGCCCTGAGGAGGCAGTGTCAGCAGAACGGCCGTCTGTTTGAAGACCCCCTGTTCCCCACAACCGACCAGTCTCTGTTCTACCAGAGCAGCCGCATCGGCACAGTCACCTGGAAGAGGCCCAAGGTGAGAACTAAAGAAATGCTTTGTTACACAGTGAGCGAGACGTCCACGTGTTTTCTACGGCAGGCGGATCAGAGCCATGGCATGTGTAAAATAAATAGATCACGGAGGCGGGGGGGGGGGATATCCAGAGAGGAAAACCATGAGGGAACCACATCTCTTCACTCTGAAAGGTGGGATCACCCTCCTCACAGATACCACCACTTGTGTGTTACACTGGAGGACTCTGAAGAGACATTGCTTTAAATTGGTTGTATTCAGAACAAAACTAGCGGTGGGATCACACCAGCCGCCACGGCAAATCAGAATAGGGGCTTAAAGAATGTGGGGGTGGGGGGTGGACGTAGTCTCTGTGACGTCACCCATCGGTTTGTGGACAGCCGTTCTGAAGCTTCAAGTCGCCATCTTGGATTTTTGCAACCAGAAGTGACACAAGCGGGTGGAGCTAAGTACAACCGAATGCTGAATAAGAGATTTTTAAACAACCAACATGTTACAATTAACTTTCATGAACCGAAAACACAGTGAAAGAGTTAAAACACGGTTAACTCCCAGACCGGACAGCACCGTGTTAGAGCCGTGTTAGAGCCGTGTTAGAGCCGTGTTAGAGCCGTGTTAGAGCCGTGTTAGAGCCGTGTTAGAGCCGTGTTAGAGACCTGTCAGTCACCGTGTAGCCCCGCCCTAAAGCATCCCCTGCTTTATGGTCTGTTTGACTCTAAATGGACCATAATGTACTAAATGAACATCATGCTGTATTGAAGAAGACTTGAAACTAGAGATTATTTTCTCTCGCAAATTTATGATTTTAAAATCTCAGGGAATAATCTTGGTGTTTTCTTTCTCTGAATATTATCCCCCTCACTCGGCTCCATCATTTTCTTCTTCTTTTCTTTTTACCTACAATGGCCCTGATATGTTTCAGCCAAAGATTGTTGGATAACTATTGTTGGATAACTATTGTTGGATAACTATTGTTGGATAACTATTGTTGGATAACTATTGGAGTTCTCCACATGGCGTCTGCGTTACAGCAGTAGAACATCTTTCTTAAACACATAGCTGGTGGTTTCAATGGACATCCAGCGGCCCCCTCACTGACATGCTGCAAAGTAAAAGAACATTCTACAGCCAATGATGTGAGGAATAGGCACAGTGAGCTGATCAGCTGATTCTCAGTGGAGGTAGAGAGAGACAGACGAGAGGAGAGGAGAGGAGAGGAGAGGAGAGGAGAGGAGAGGAGAGGAGGCAGTAGGTGGGTCAGGGGACGTCATGAGATGAGTACAATGGAGAGCATGCACAGAGAGGGAGGTTACTGAGCAGAGAGAGGAATTCATGGAGTTTATTTTACCCCACTGAAGTCCCACTCCAACCGTCCAACAAATATTTGGACGGCAGGATAACCCGTAGAGATGTCTCTCAGTAGTGATTACCGGTTATTCTCATACGTGTGGTGGAATATGGACTGCAGGGATTGTGGGAAGGAAAAATGTTTAAATCATTTGTATGGAAAAAAAAGCACAGGATTTGTGAACACCCCAAAATGCACCACGTCATCACATATTTCACTTCAAAGATTGTGATGTGTTGTGTTGTGGTGCACGGCCCTGTTGATGGGGAAGTGGTCATCTGGAAGGAATTAGCAGATGTCCTCTTAGAAACAAGGTTTCAAACACCTGAGCACCAAAGGAGCTGCTCATCCTTAACTCATATATTCTCTATTTGCTTTGTATCAAAGTCCAGTGTTTCATGGAGCAGCTCAGCCAAGTTTAAGGAAGGCGTTTCAGGAACAGGGTCGGGCTTTAAGGACAAATTCATGGCTAAATATGAAACAAGGCCAGAAGAGCAGGAGATGTTTTCATGAATTCAGGTTATAACGGAGGCTGAGTCGATGTACCTTAAGTAACCTCTGCATCCAAAACTGTTTACGTCCTCACATCCTCCACAGAGAGACTCTGATTCAAGACCTCCAGGAGGGAACTGTTCCCTTCATGGCAAAGCAACACAGATCTCGTCTTTTGCGATGTGTTTGAGTTGACATCCCGATGACAGTAAAAGGACTATATGTTGTATTTTCACACATGCAGTAGCTTCACATCTGTAATCAGACTTCGATGTGTAAAAGAGTTCTTCTGTAAACTGATTTTAATACAGGAGGCGTATCCTCTTGTCTCTTCAATGTTGATATCTATGAAATAAAAAAGAATGCCGGCTGCTGGTTCGAGTGAGCAGATCAGTGCTGCGCTCTCAACAGTAAAGATGAAAACAAGACCAGTGGTTTGTCGACCGATGGCCTCCGTCCAGAATAAACATCAAACTTGTGATATCACAGACTTGTTTACGGCAGAGACATTATTGGTTGTGAGGAATGTTTTTGATGCAGTGCATCAGTAACCACTGCAGCGGGCTTAGCTGCTGAGTTACATGATGTGGAAATGTGATGCTCCTAATGGAGATATTAGCTAATGGCTTTCCATCTTCAATCTGCTGCTGTTTAAACTGAACTTTGTCTTTGTATTACACACACACACACACACACACACACACACACACACACACACAGAGTATGAGCATGAATTTGTTGTGGGAAATATAATGTGCTAAAACTGTCTTTTTAATCCACTTTAAAGTGAACGTACCAGTTTAGTGATGCACCGATGTGACTCCTTCAGTCCACATACGATCCTGATACCAGTGTTCTGATCCCGATACCGGTGTTCTGATCCCGATACCGGTGTTCTGATCCCGATACCGGTGTTCTGATCCCGATACCAGTGTTCTGATCCCGATACCAGTGTTCTGATCCCGATACCTGTGTTCTGATCCCGATACCAGTGTTCTGATCCCGATACCTGTGTTCTGATCCCGATACCGGTGTTCTGATCTCGATACCAGTGTTCTGATCCCGATACCAGTGTTCTGATCCCGATACCTGTGTTCTGATCCCGATACCTGTGTTCTGATCCCGATACCAGTGTTCTGATCCCGATACCTGTGTTCTGATCCCGATACCTGTGTTCTGATCCCGATACCTGTGTTCTGATCCCGATACCGGTGTTCTGATCCCGATACCTGTGTTCTGATCCCGATACCTGTGTTCTGATCCCGATACCGGTGTTCTGATCCCGATACCTGTGTTCTGATCCCGATACCGGTGTTCTGATCCCGATACCTGTGTTCTGATCCCGATACCTGTGTTCTGATCCCGATACCTGTGTTCTGATCCCGATACCGGTGTTCTGATCCCGATACCTGTGTTCTGATCCCGATACCTGTGTTCTGATCCCGATACCGGTGTTCTGATCCCGATACCTGTGTTCTGATCCTGATACCTGTGTTCTGATCCTGATACCGGTGTTCTGATCCTGATACCGGTGTTCTGATCCTGATACCTGTGTTCTGATCCTGATACCGGTGTTCTGATCCTGATACCTGTGTTCTGATCCTGATACCTGTGTTCTGATCCTGATACCAGTGTTAGACTATCAAGCTGTGTGGAAGTGACTAGGATCATTCCTCTATGTGTAAAGCAACATCAGGGTGAGAATAAAATCAAATGTTTATAGTTTTTTTCGGTTTATTTTTTGAAATAAATTAAAGTTGCATGTCTTATTCCAACCATGGATTAGAACAATTTACCAATCCTCCTCCAGTATGTACTGTATAAAAGAAACAACCAGCTAAAGCCTGACCTGCTACTTTTACAATATGTGTTTAGTGTCAATCATTGATGATCTGAGCTGGTAAATAATTAAACAGGAAGCTCAAAGCACTCCCGTGGATCGATATTATGGATTTGTCCACCGAGTGGAGACCCTAAAGTTAAACCGTCTCTCTGAGTGAAACCTTCTGGGTCGACACGTCTCTGGATCGGTGTCGCTAACAAAGGGCAGCGTTGTTATTTTTCAACCTGGACCTGTTGTCTGAGTGACTAATGGGGACAATGGTTTTCTAAATTACGAGCTGTAATGTAATCTCTCGGGGTAACTCCTCACCATCGAGTACGAGCACTTGAACTGCTTGTTTTGGCCACCGACAGACTCAGATTGTCATCAGAATTGTCTGACAATTAGGGAGGCCTCCCGAAACTCTGTTCTCAACAGGAACCGCTTCCAAATGTAATGATGTGTTAACGGGTCTGCTATCGGTACTTTAGAAGTCCGAAGATCTCCGCGGAAAATAGCGGCCTTGTGCAAAGCTCTCTCTGTCTCTATGCCTGTCTTTGATCTGACACACACACACACAAACACACACACACACACACACACACACACACACACACACACATCATGGCAGAGAGAAGACAAAGATCCAAAGTGTGACATTTGACTCCAGTAGATGCTGAGAACTCTCACCAGTAACACCAGTAAGAGAGGAAACAGCAGCAGTTCATCACAACATGTGACCAACAAGCACAACATCAATGTGCAGAAATTATCAGTTTTCTGTTTATTAGTACAGCACATTTCAACAACAAGGTAATTCAAAGTGCTTCACATAAAACCATTAAAAGCATCAAAACATAAGGCAAACAGAAAAGTCTTCAGTCTTGATTTAAAGGAGCTGAGGGTCTCAGCAGACCTGCAGCTTTCTGGGACTTTGTTCCAGATATGTGGAGCAGAACAACTGAACGCTGCTTCTCCACGTTTAGTTCTGACTCTGGGAACAGAAAGTAGACCGGTCCCAGACGACCTAAGGGGTCGGGATGGTTCATAAGGTAGCAGCAGATCAGAGATGTATTTTGGCCCTAAACCATTCAGTGCTTTATAAACCAACAGCAGGATTTTAAAGCATATTATTTGTTGGACAGGAAGCCAGTGTAAAGACCTCAGAACTGGAGTGATGTGATCCACTTTCTTTGTCTTAGTGAGGACTCGAGCTGCAGCGTTCTGAATCAGCTGCAGCTTTCTGATTGACTTGTTACAGAGACCTGTAAACACTCCGTTACAGTAGTCCAGTCTACTGAAGATAAATACATGGACAAGTCCTCTAACCCTTGATATGTTCTTCAGGTGATAGGAGGCTGATTTAGTAATTGTCTTGATATGGCTGTTCAGGTTGAGGTCTGAATCCATAACTACACCTAGATTTCTGACTTGGTTTGAGGTTTTTAACATCAGTGATTGAAGCTGAGCGCTGACTTTCAAGAATAGTTTTTTCCGAGAAACACATTTTTGTCACCAGAAAAAGGAAATATTCAAAATATAATGAATAACGAGTTTGATGTAAACACACCATTGCACAATTTTTTATTTTATTTTAAGACAGTGATTCAAAGAGGGTTTCAGTGTTTTTAGTGAGATCTTACTGTACGAACAACATTTAGCATGTTTTGTGTATGTTTAAGGAAGAAAAGGGAGGATGAAGAGAGTGTGGAAAGAAGACCCACCCAGGCAATTTCTTCCCTGTGTGTGTGTGTGTGTGTGTGTGTGTGTGTGTGTGTTCGTCTTTTTTGTGGTTGAACAGATGAGTACATGTGTGTGTGTGTGTGTGTGTGTGTGTTCGTCTTTTTTGTGGTTGAACAGATGAGTACATGTATGGTGTGTGTGTGTGTGTGTGTGTGTGTGTGTGTGTGTGTGTGTGTGTGTGTGTGTGTGTGTGTGTGTGTGTGTGTGTGTGTGTGTGTGTGTGTGTTCGTCTTTTTTGTGGTTGAACAGATGAGTACATGTATGGTGTGTGTGTGTGTGTGTGTGTGTGTGTGTGTGTGTGTGTGTGTGTGTGTGTGTGTGTGTGTGTGTGTGTGTGTGTGGCATATAGTGTGTGTGGCATATACAGTATGTGAACTTACATTTAACGACCTCTACTCTGAGAAAGCACACACAGCGAGGAGCATTTCAGTTTCTTTCTTTACTTGAAAGATTCTCAATTACAAAGTAGAAGACACATAAACATGTCAAAAAGGGTTTAAAATACATGTAAAAAGGCACATCAGTGTATAACTAGGGTATAGATACACGCTAGTGTACTTGTTGGAAAAGGTTAATTATAAACATAATGAAACTTAAATGTATTTACAAGTGACAGCAACAGTAACATCATCACTCATTACTGATTAACGGCACTTTAAATGCTTTACATCAGTTTGTGATGTGACTTCACAAAAGGAAATACATCACACACAAGATCAAACTTCAACAATATATATTCAGCAGCTACCGGAGAGAACCTGTTGGGACATGTGCCTATTTAGCTTTCTATCAGAAAGTGAGATGAGTAGATCCACTAAAACCTGCTAAATATCAAGCTCATAGTAGCACTCTGTTAGCTTAGCTTAGCACAAACACTGGAAGCAGGGGGAAACGGCTAGCCTGGCTCTGTCCACAGGTCCACCAGCTCTAAAGCTCGTTAATGAACCCGTTCTATCTCTATGCTGTGTTAAACGTGTTGAAGCTCCATGTACACGTCTGGCTCCACATGCTCAGGGCTCTTTGTGGTTCATCTCCACTCCTTCATCCGGCTGCTGGTCCTGATAGTCTGCCTCCCAGACGCTTTGTGGATTGTGTTGCTTTGAACGTTGAAAGTTATTTCTATTTAATGTGAGGGTGTTTTCTTTTACCCTGTATTTACCTTTACCTTTACGGTTGGCTGCTCCGGCTAACGCCCTGCGTCACATTGCTGCATAACTGGCAGCTGCCCAGCAGATGACCACATCGTTGAAGTGCTGGTTCTCTTCCAGTAGCTGTAGGTTGACCAATAGTCTGACTCAGCAGATGTACACTGTGGGTATGAACCTGTCACTCTGGACTAAGCCCCGCCCCCAAGACGATTGTGATTGGCTTAAAAACAATAGAGATGATTAGAACCCCCCTCAGCCTTAATCTACTATGTTTACTCACGTCTCTAAGATGGAAATTCCTTTAACAATAGTTTTTCCACTGATATTTCAAAATGCACCTGACGTGTTGAGCGTTTGGAGTCTTTGTAACCTAGAACTGTTCTTTTGATCTACAAAACCATTCGATGGACACTTCAGTACATTCAAAGGGTTTTCACTCTCCTCCTTTTGCTACGTTGATAAGTCAGCTGGAATACAATAACATTATTCATTTGAAAGAAGAAGAAAGATGTAACACTGATTGCAATCATGTTTGTCCTTCTAGGAGTTATGCAGCAACCCTCGTCTGTTTGTGGACGGCATCAGTGCCCACGACCTGAACCAGGGCCAGCTGGGGAACTGCTGGTTTGTAGCCGCCTGCTCCAGTCTGGCCTCCAGAGAGACCCTGTGGCAGAAGGTGAGACACAGAGACGGAGTCCGTGTTTTATTGTTCATTGTGTGTAGTGACCGTTGCTTCCCAATTAAAAAGTCACTATGGTTGCTGAAATGTTTGTTATGACGCGTGCCACAAATAACGAAGTCCAGTTTCCAATATAAGCAATTTTATATTCTATATAAACAGAGTTCAACCACTTTCTCTGCTGTAATCCATTTTTTCTTTACATAAACCAAAAATCATAACAATTATATTCATTCAGTGTGCACGGTCAAAAACTGTTCTATTTCATCCTTACTGACCGCCAGAGGCAGTGTTTAACACTGGATATCTTCTGTCTCGCGCATGCGCAGGTTGAATATTTATATCAACAAAGTCACCTGTGACCTTGGATGACCCCCGTCGTCTATAAGTTCCGGTGTCATTCCGAGATCAGTCCTTTTTCATCTTCTCGCTACGCAGGTTACCTACCATGGTAGTAGAAACTTAAACGAAAAAAAAAAAAATACTTTGTCTACGATCCGCCCCCACCACCTTTGCTGTTCCTCCCTCCGACGAATATCTGAGGGAGCTGCATGCATGCTGGAGAGACACCGGGACTCTGTCCCGTCTTACATCGGACAGACGAACCCTGGCGACCATGCAGGACGCGGCAAAGTTTGGCCTCGCCCGTATGCCGGCCGTTGAGCCGACTATTGCGTCCCTCATAGTTTCCCCTGAGGAGACCCTGAGGCCCAATGCCAGGTGCCCTCGACCCCAATGTCGGGTCACGGATGACATGTTATCCAGGGCTTATGACACAGCAGCGCGCATGGGTCGTATTGGCAACTCCCTCTCCCACCTCATGCTTGCCCTCTCAGCCTCTCTGCAGCAGGCTACTTCCGACGCTTCCACCACCAGCCTCAGTGATGCCTCACTGCAGGCTTTTGCGCTAATGTCTACAGAACTTGGACGGCTGATGTCCACCCTGGTCCAGACTCGCCACCAGGTTTGGCTGGCGCAGTCACCCCTATCTGAGGCATGTAGGAGGACCCTCCGTACTATCCCAGTTGAACCTGGTGAGCTGTTCGGGTCAGCTGCTGTACAGGCGCTTCAGCGGACTGTTGAAGCTAGCCAGACCAGGCAGCAGTTCTCTGGTCTTCACAGGGACATGCCCGCACCCCGCAGACCTAGGGCTCCCACTTCGCCCCCCAGAGGCCGTTTTCAGCCCCCAGCTCGCCCCAGTAGCCGCCCCAGGCCTCAGCGTCCCGCTGAGAGGCCGGCCCGCTACCCATACAACCGTACTTACGTCCCCCCCAGACAACCTCCGGACTTGGGGACTACCAGTCGCCCCCCCAGAGCCTCAAGAGGCAGGGGGCTCAGGAGATGATGTCTCCTGGCCGGCCGTCGGTTCTTTCTCCCAGCAGCACATCAGCTACTGGGCAGCTCATACTTTGAACCCCTGGGTGGTGTCCACCCTAACCCAGGGGTACAAGCTTCAATTCCGACGCCGGCCCCCAACCTCCAGCCGGGTCAAAATGACCAGCATCACCGATCCGGCAAAATCCCTAGCCCTGAACCAAGAGTTAGCCGTGCTCCTGGCCAAGGGTGCAATCGAGAGGGTGGACCCCCTGTCACAACCCGGGGGGTTCTACTCACCTTACTTCCTTGTAAAAAAGAAAGGCGGCGGACTGCGCCCAATCCTAGACCTGAGGGGACTCAACAAGTTCCTGAAGGTGTTACCGTTTCACATGCTGAGCACAGCAGACGTCCTTCGGGCTGTTACCAGGGGAGAGTGGTTCACGTCTGTTGACCTGAAGGATGCCTATTTCCATGTTCCCATTGTGTCTCACCACAGGCAGTGTCTTCGCTTCGCCTTTCGAGGCAGTCACTTCCAGTTCAGGGTGCTCCCATTCGGACTCTCCCTCTCCCCACGGGTGTTCACGAGGTGTGTTGCTGCTGCCCTTTCTCCCCTGCAATCACAGGGCATGAAAATACTGCCGTACTTGGACGATTGGCTGATCTGTGCGCCATCCCGGCTTCAGGCGGCACAGGACACTGCTCGCCTTCTTTCTCACGTGGCCCGTTTGGGCCTCAGGGTGAACAGGGAGAAGAGCTCCCTGAGCCCTTCTCAGAGCATAACCTTCATTGGTCTGGCTCTGGACACAGTCACTATGAGTGCCTGTCCGTCACCCCAGCGTGTGGACAACATCCTCCACAGCCTCTCTCCCTTCCGAGGGGGCAGGCGGTTGCCCTACATTCTCTTTCTCCGCCTATTGGGCAAACTGACAGCTGCCTCAGCTGTCGTTCCCTTAGGGTTGCTGTCACTGCACCCCCTGCAGAGATGGCTGAACAGCCTTCACTTGGATGCCAAGCGGCACAGACGCAGGGCAATAGCAGTATCAGAACAGTGCCTACTCGCTCTATCCCCATGGAGGGAGAGAGCATACCTGGCAAACGGTGTCCCCATGGGTTCGGTCCCATTCCGCCGGGAGGTGGTCACGACAGATGCCTGCCTCTCAGGGTGGGGTGCAGTGTGGCAGAACAGGACTGCTCAGGGGCAGTGGTCTGCTCAAGACCACACAAAGCATGTCAATGTTCTGGAGCTACGGGCCGTGCACCTAGCGCTCAAACATTTTCTGCCATACTTGAGGGGAAAGCATGTGCTTGTCCGGTCAGACAACACCCCTGCGTTTTTTCACATAAACCATCAAGGGGGCACCAGATCTGCAGAGTTGCTACGGGTATCCCATGCCCTTCTGACTTGGGCTGCCCCTCGCTTTACCAGCCTTCGGGCAATGTACTTACCAGGAGAACGGAACCAGGTCGCAGATTTCCTGTCCCGTCACAAGCCTCCACCGGGGGAGTGGCGGCTTCATCCAGAGGTAGTACAGAACATTTGGGGTCTCTTCGGCAGGGCAGAGGTGGATCTCTTTGCCTCGGAGATGTCGACCCACTGTCCCCACTGGTTCTCCCTGACGGAGAGGACCAGTCCTCTGGGTCAGGATGCCCTGGCTCACACGTGGCCAGCAGGGCTTCTTTATGCCTTTCCACCGTTCCCCCTGATCTTGCAAACGCTTCTCAGAGTTCGACAACAGGGCCACAAACTTTTGCTAGTGGCCCCCTTATGGCCAGCCAGGATTTGGTTCTCCCTACTGCACAGACTCTGCTGCAGGACACCCTGGCGCCTCCCCGACAGGAGGGACCTCCTGTCGCAACTGGGAGGTCAGATTTGGCATCCCGATCCCAGTCGCCTCCAACTATGGGTCTGGCCCCTGGAGGGCCCGACCAGCTGCTGACTGGCTGCACAGAAATGCCAGGGCACCATCTACCCGTCTGCAGTACGAAAACAGGTGGAGGCTGTTTTCTGACTGGTGTGCGGTTCAGAACAAAGACCCGGTACAGTGCCCCGTGCCTGTTGTACTT
>JAVDOI010000033.1:1077938-1083537 GCA_032191485.1 Leptoclinus maculatus
TGTGTGTGTGTGTGTGTGTGTGTGTGTGTGTGTGTGAATATACAGACATTACATTATAATGACAAACTGAGAAACGTGTTTCAGAAGCTCTGTGAGACTGAAACTGAAGCACCTCTACGGTCTGTCGGTCTCCCCAGAGAGTTCAGTTCAGGGACACTCGGTCAATCTGACATTTCGGAGGCCTTCACATCGGGGACCCGACCCGGATCCGAGTCCACTTGACCCCAAAGTCCAGTTTGTTTGATCAGTGTGAACATCGTGAGGAGGTGGTCTCCAGTAGGCTTCATGTGCACTCGGCTACGCTTACAGGGAGCTGGTTTGCTTTTTATGTGAGCAGCAGTCACGTTTAATAGTCAAATTGAAGCCTCTTCTGATTCAGAATTAAAAGAAAATGGGCTGTTCATCCAGTGTTTTAACATGAACAGGACTTCTTTATCAACAGAATGTACGAAGTGAAGTGATTAAATACATCAGGAACATCCTCACATATGAAAAGCTGGAACCAGAGACTTTTTTAGCATTTGTGCCTGAAAATGAATTGAACGATTAATCAATTGTCACAAATAATTGCTGATGAGCTTTCTTCCGACACAGCGATCGATCGGTCGACCGATCGTTGCTCTTTTCTCTCATTAGACCCTCATCTGAGCCCAGGAGCTGTTGACCTCCACTGTGACGCTCGGTTCAAACAGCGCCAGGCGTCAATGCTTTAACTCTTGTGATGAGTAGAACCATTGATCACGAACATTCAAAGCACCAGGCACAATACAGACAACAGAGCAGACTGAAGACCGACGTTATGAAGGCTGTTCATCAAAGCAGGGAGCGAAGTTTGAATGGAGAAGTAGCACCAATCTCCAAAAACATGAACTTTGAGAAGTCGGCCAACAACTAAAAGAATAGCAAGACGCTAAATGTAACAAATGTTTTGTTACAAACTTTTCTTAAAGATATCTACGTTTACCGTATATCATCAGCAGATGAAACTGCCATGTTGACATTGTTTGTCACATTAGTTTTAAACTTCATTCATTCAATTATGTTTTCTATCAAGTAAAAGAACAAACACACACATTGTGTGAGAACCAAACCTCTGTCAGTGCGGGGTCTTCTGTGAACGCCAGCAGCAGCGTGTCGGAGGGGGCTCTGGCGTTGTCCATGTCCGACCTGAGGTTAGGATCCTGGGGTTAAGGCAGGTCTGTCTGTCTGGATGCTGTGATGACGGAGCTCTGCTCAGAGTTTCACATTTCACTCTCTCTCTCCTTCCCTTGTAGGCTCGTCGCACGCCTTCTTTGTCTCCCTCCCCTCCCCAACTGTTTCCATCACAGAGTGGCAGTTTCCTCACTTTTGTCCCCCCCCTCCTCCTTCCCACAGGGTGAACTGGTTAGGATGCATTGATTAGCCACATAACGTGAGGGAGGGTGAGGGAGTGCATTGGTGGAGGGGATCAATAACAAAACAGCATCAGTCAGAATAAGCTTTCAGTCCTTTAAAGCTGATATTTCTGCACCAAACTGTCCACAAATATCCTCTTATTTATTTATGTGTTTATAATATGAAACTTAATATGAGCACTTGTACTATCACGGAGGAAAACAGCATTTGAGCAGCTTTTGTCTGAATTATTTCATGTTGATTGGGTTTGAAATGTCTGAATATAAAATTAAAATTAAATTTTGGTTATATTTTTTTGAAGGCGTTACAGAGGTGGGTGATGTGTGAGGGTGCTAGGCAACAGGAGGCGCCGGTGACGTACGAGAGGTAACTGGGAGTTTCCCGAGGGCTTCTGGGAGCTCCACTGGTCGCGGCTCAATGAAGCACTTATTTATATCACTCGTTTCACTGTGTGTGTGTGTGTGTGTGTGTGTGTGTGTGTGTGTGTGTGTGTGTGTGTGTGTGTGTGTGTGTGTGTGTGTGTGTGTGTGTGTGTGTGTGTGTGTGTGTGTGTGTGTGTGTGTGTGTGTGTGTGTGTGTGTGTGTGTGTGTGTGTGTGTGTGTGTCAGTTGGGATCTTGGCTCAGGATATGGGTGGATGTCATTCCCTTGTTAAAACGGTGTACATCCTCAGGTTAATTAAGGGGAAACCAGTGGACCGACAGATGTTTTACAACTTTTTAGGAACTAACAAGTGGAGAATATGTACAGATGTTATTGTCAGAGGTGATTATTACTTTAGGGGACTTTAAAGTAATGATGTGGAAGATTTAAATGAATATCTGTTAGATCACTATCTAACACTGAACGAGGGAACACAATGGTGATTGAGCCTATGGCCCTCTGATGAAAGCCCTTGGATTTCCATTATTACAGTGGTAATAGCAGGTGTATGACAGCCATTATTACAGTGGTAATAGCAGGTGTATGACAGCCATTATTACAGTGGTAATAGCAGGTGTATGACAGCCATTATTACAGTGGTAATAGCAGGTGTATGACAGCCATTATTACAGTGGCAATAGCAGGTGTATGACAGACATTATTACAGTGGTAATAGCAGGCGTATGACAGCCATTATTACAGTGGTAATAGCAGGCGTATGACAGCCATTATTACAGTGGTAATAGCAGGCGTATGACAGCCATTATTACAGTGGTAATAGCAGGCGTATGACAGCCATTATTACAGTGGTAATAGCAGGTGTATGACAGCCATTATTACAGTGGTAATAGCAGGTGTATGACAGACATTATTACAGTGGTAATAGCAGGTGTATGACAGCCATTATTACAGTGGTAATAGCAGGTGTATGACAGACATTATTACAGTGGTAATAGCAGGTGTATGACAGCCATTATTACAGTGGTAATAGCAGGTGTATGACAGCCATTATTACAGTGGTAATAGCAGGTGTATGACAGCCATTATTACAGTGGTAATAGCAGGTGTATGACAGCCATTATTACAGTGGTAATAGCAGGTGTATGACAGCCAATATTACAGTGGTAATAGCAGGTGTATGACAGACATTATTACAGTGGTAATAGCAGGTGTATGACAGACATTATTACAGTGGTAATAGCAGGTGTATGACAGCCATTATTACAGTGGTAATAGCAGGTGTATGACAGCTCAAGTCAGGCTATTGGTCGATGCTTTTGCTTCTTGTTTTAGCTGGTTAATAAACAGGAAAACTAAATTAGATAAAGAAAACATGATTTCTATTAGTTCTCACCCCCATAGAGGAATATAAAACTTCAAAATCTTAAATTTAAAAGAAAAAAGAAATAGAAATGATTGCCTAACTTTAACTTTTGTTGACAGGATTTGTTTTTTATAAATGTGTTTTATGAAATAAACTTGTGAATGTGAACAGTATCACACTAATGAAGAGGAAATTAACATTTATCATTTATACCTCTCAACACGTCACAGTTCACGACAGAACTCACCGATTATGAGTGTTTCCTGCTTCTCACTTAGATTGCTTACTTGGAATTGAGATCATGGAATTTTACAGGAATAATCAGCCAAATGTACTTCTGTTTTCTGGGAAAATCACCATCAGAACCTGGGATGTAGTGTGTGTGCGTCTGCGTGTTAGTGTACTGACTCATTAACACGCCTTCACTGTCTACTGAAGTCCTTTAGATTTACATTGTGGAATCAAACCTGAGCTTTGACCAGGTGATGACTGTCTGGTTTGTCTGTTTTTTCCAGGTGATCCCTGACTGGAAGGACCAGGAGTGGGATGAGGAAAAACCGGAGTCCTACGCCGGGATCTTCCACTTCCGGTTCTGGCGGTTCGGTGAGTGGGTGGACGTGGTGATCGACGACCGGCTGCCCACGGCGAACGGAGAGCTGGTGTACTGCCACTCCAACGACAGCAACGAGTTCTGGAGCGCGCTGGTGGAGAAGGCCTACGTCAAGTAAGACTTCCACCCTGTGTTTATTGGTCATCAGTTACAGAGGAAGTCCTTGTTCTCCAACAACGCTGCTACAAAATGTACAAAATTGATTTAAGCTGCAGATTGTGATCAGTTTTCTCAATTGTATCATTTTAAGCTTCCGCCCACCGACGGCGTCGAAGACTTTAAGTTCTCTGATCAGCTCGTTTGTTTGTTGCCGGAATCCTCCAAGCTTTTATGTCCTCAGGCCTGTACTTATAGCTTTTCATCCAAGAGACGCTGTTTGTAACATTGTCTGTGGGAAAATGAATAGAATGTTTCTTTAAAATAAGATATTATTTTATAAAACCACTCAAATTGGCTGCATATCTTTGCCTATCAAGGTAACTTTTGTAAAGCAGCTTGTTGTACATTATAAGTCTGTATGTAGTGTTAGTGTTGAGCCGGCCGCTCAATGCCCAGTACAGATTTGATAATAAGTAAGCCGTGTAAGCTTTAATGATGCGGTTTATAGGATGTGCGGATGCTACGAGGCGCTCGACGGGGGCAACACGGCCGACGCTCTCGTGGATTTCACCGGCGGCGTGTCGGAGCCGATGGACTTGATGGAGAACGGCTTCAAAGACGACGATGAGAAACGCAACGAGCTGTTCGAGAGAGTCCTGAAGGTCCACGACAGAGGGGGCCTCATCAGCTGCTCCATCCGGGTGAGGAGAGGGACAAACACGTGGCGGCTGAATGATTGAATGGCTTGATTTAGGAATGATTTTACGGACCGACGTGTCCTTTCAGGCGACCACTGCGGCCGACATGGAGGCCAGGCTGTCCTGCGGCCTGGTGAAGGGCCATGCCTACGCGGTGACGGACGTCCGCAGGGTGAGGCTGGGCCACGGCCTGCTGGCCTACTTCCGCTCGGACAAACTCACCATGATCCGCATGAGAAACCCCTGGGGAGAGAGGGAGTGGAACGGGGCCTGGAGCGACAGGTGAGACCGTGAACCTTGTGGGAATAAATACTTCGACATGTTTGAAATCTGTCCACAGCACCTATGATTCGAACATGTCTGGTCCCAGATGATTGTACTACAAACTGCGTCTGTCCCTTACTTATACGTTGAGTTAACATTTCACAGCTGCCATTGCAACAAGAATACAGACCTTTGTTCTGCCTGTTTGCAGCTCTGAAGAGTGGAAGAAGGTCAGTAGCAGTGAGAGGGAGAAGATCGGTGTCACTGTGCAGGATGATGGAGAGTTCTGGTGAGTTCCAGTTCAACACTGCCCCCTGTTGGCAGACACGAGGTGCCTGGAGTTTGTGACTAACCCAAAAGTCAGCGGCCCGATCACCACTCAGACTCAGAGGCACATTCCTGTAAAGTCTGAGGGTTTAGGGATGTCCCACTGTCACCTCATTGAGGGTTTGAGGACTCTCTCGCAGGCATTCGAGCCCTTTATGAACACTTTCTGTCAGTCAGCATTTCTGCAGACTTTGCTCAAGGGAATTACCCACAATTCATAGCAATGTGACGTTAAACACTGAGTTACCAGTGGAAGCGTGGAGATGTAAAAAAACAAAGAGGACGGCACATGGGAGTTTAGCCTGACAAGAAAGGATTAAAGATGGAACATAAAAACACACGAAAGCAGAGATTTATTCATCAAACATAAAAAGATTGTCTGAAATGACCTCATCTTGTGAGGAAAGAGCCTGGAAGACCTTTAAATATAAAATAAATACCCACAATTGTACATCATATT
>JAVDOI010000033.1:1083737-1098737 GCA_032191485.1 Leptoclinus maculatus
TCTACAACCACAACGCGTTCATGGACTCCTTCCTGGGTCAGGTGACGCTGCCGGCCGAGCAGGGCGAGTTCCAGCAGACGCTCCACCTGAGGGGCAAGGGCGATCGCCGTGACAACGACCTGCCGGGAACCCTCACTGTCGCTATAGTAACCAGCACGGTGCTCACCAACATCTGAGACACGCCTCCAAAAGAAAACGTCCAGTCAGCTGAAGTTTAACAAGTCGCGGGTTTACCGCCCTGTAAGGGTTACACATTTAGCACGAATAGAGGGGTTTACATTTAGAAGTTTACTTTATAGAAGATTACACATCCAGCAGGAGGGAACCTGATGCTCCTAAATGTTTTAACCTGATGCTCCTAAATGTTTTAACCTGATGCTCCTAAATGTTTTAACCTGATGCTCCTAAATGTTTTAACCTGATGCTCCTAAATGTCTGTTTACAACATGATTTACAGTACCTGTATCGGGTGAATCTGATTGTCCTAAAAATGAGTTTTACCTAGCTTATATATACGTTTACATGCACAATATATTCAGTGTTATGACCTTATTCAGTAAAAGACACACAAGGACACATGCAAGAGCATTTTTGTATTCACATCTTACTTTTTTAATCAGTAAGCTCGTACGAGTGTCGTACAATATGAGTCAGCGAACGCTCCTCACTTCAGATAACTGTGTAATGACCAACGCACTTTCATGAGAATTATATATCAGCATGATTAACACCCCAATAATACCATATAAGGCTTTGTGTCCTGCCTCACATATGTCCTATATTAAAGTCCTATATTCACTGTCTATATAAATATATATATATTTATATAGACAGTGATAAACTATGGACTCGGTTTGGATAACAGCACAGGACTCCTTTGACAGGTCTGGACCACAAGTACATTGTGTTCGTACCTCAGAAAATTCTAACTACGAGAACATTTTTAGTTTGTCAAGTTCTCCAAATAACTCGTACAACACATTTAAAAATAAAATACAGTTTGTACGAGCGGTTCTTGCATGTGGCCCAGTATTCCTACTAAGCAGTTTACATGGCTAAAGAAGGGGAATGTTTAAAACGGGACTTTTCTTTCAAAGTGTTCCGGTGGCCGGACTTCTTCGACCCTCTTTCATTCCCTTAACCGCCCTCTTGGAAAAGTCGTCATTAAAACCTGCTGATGAGTCTTTCATATTGAGTAAAGGGTTGGTAATCTTCTTCAAAAACATTTTAGATTTTTTTGTTGAAATTCTCATTACATCCATCGATCTATCAACTACTCTGACAAAAAGAAAAAATCACATCTTTGGCTGTCTCAGGACTGTAATAAGCCTGTATCAATCATTTCATTCGGCCCGAATAAAATTATTGGAGGGGCTACCTGCCCGTCTACCTGCCTGTCTACCTGTCCGTCTACCTGTCCGTCTACCTGTCCGTCTACCTGCCCGTCTACCTGCCCGTCTACCTGTCCGTCTACCTGCCCGTCTACCTGCCCGTCTGTCTGTCTACCTGCCCGTCTACCTGTCCATCTACCTGCCCGTCTGTCTGTCTACCTGTCCGTCTACCTGTCCGTCTACCTGTCCGTCTACCTGCCCGTCTGTCTGTCTACCTGCCCGTCTACCTGTCCATCTACCTGCCCGTCTGTCTGTCTACCTGTCCGTCTACCTGCCCGTCTACCTGCCTACCTGTCTGGCTACCTGTCCGTCTACCTGTCCGTCTACCTGCCCGTCTACCTGCCTGTCTACCTGCACTCTACCTGTGCACTCATCGCTCGTCACCAGAGTCTTCCTCAAGCTGCTATCTTAACAGCTGTGAGTGCTAACAACAGCCATGTTTGTTGTTTACGATCATTATGCTCATTTTGGGGGCGTGGCTTTGGAGGGAGGCCTGAAGGGGAGGGGCTGTCAGTGTTGCCGACTTGCCCACTTTCTCGCTAGATTTAGCAGCTTTTGGAGCTACTGCTGCTAGCTGCTTTAATTGGAAAACAGTTGTCAACCCTGGGCTGGGTTCTAGCTTCTCAAGATTACCAACCCTGCCTTTAAAGAAAAGTGTTCCTTTGTCCAAACAGAAATGTGAGCTTTTATTTTGGACATGCCTCTCTGCCCAGCCCTGTAAACCATTGGCCTGTTGGTTTGTGTTCAACGCACAGAGCTGGCCGTAAACAGGCAAGAGGACGTGTGTCGCAAACTGCCGTAAAACCCCAATTTGAGACGCATATTCTGAATGTACAGAGTCCTCCTAAAACCTGAATAATATCTGCATATCACACGTCTTATTTGGAAAATGCGACATTGATAATAAGACCTGATGCAGGATATCCAAATGGAATGTGTTGTTTACATGACCCGTATCAATTCAGACTTTTGTCATGTTCAGAATAATAGTGGGATATTAGTGTGCATGTAAACATGGTGTTTGACCACTACTTAGTGTCGTTTTTATTCTACTGTTCAATGTCTTATTCTATTTGACCTTTTATTTGAATTGACTCTTTTTAAAATCCTATTCGTGTCTTTTTATATGGGCTTCACACCACTATGTATTGCCTTGTTGAGAGGTTTTACACAAATAAACGTACCTAGTAGTGTAACACCACCTGCCACAAAGAACCTGCCATTGTGATATTAGCTAGCATTAGCATTTTGTGCTGTTTACCATATCATAAGTTGTTCTTATTGTGCAAGGTGGCTTTTTTGATCAAACTGATTTTTCTTCTTGAATTACGTGAAGTATTTCACTCTGGGTAAATCAAATGGTATTTCAGTCCGATTACAAGTACACCACTATGTACTACAGTTTACATTGTCAGAATATATCAAATAAATATAAATATACATTCAAAAGTTTGTAATCAGATTTTATATTGATGTTTTTCTTCTTTGCAGGGATAGAAATAGAATCATTTAGTTTTATCTACAGACGTCCCCTCAGCGTTACATGACGGGAGAGAATAGTGTAGAACTTGGATGTAGTCTTCAGTGACCCTCCATCACTGAACTGGCTCTACATGTTGAGTGGGTCTGTCTTTCTTTGGGCCTCTGCAGTCTATCAGTGGTTAGACTGAAGAGGTTTAAACTCTTTTTTTCCACGTTAAAGTGATAAGATCCTAACCTCCTGCTGCAGTTCCTTTAAATGGCCACTTGACTGCAAAGGGGAGTCAATCCCCATAGACCTCCATGTTAACATGCTCAACTTTATATATATATACGCTCACCGGACACTTTATTAGGCTCACCTGCTCAATTGCTTGTTACCACAAATAGCTAATCAGCGAATCACATGGCAGCAGCTCAATGCCTTCAGGCCTCTAGACGTGGTGAAGACGACTTGCTGAAGTTCAAAACCAGCATCAGAATGAGGAAGAACGGAGATTTAAGTGACTTTGAACGTGACATGGTTGTTGGTGCCAGACGGGCTGGTCTGAGTATTTCAAACTGCTGATCTACTGGGATGTTCACCCACAACCATCTCTAGGGTTCACAGAGAACGGTCCTAAAGAGAAGATATCCAGTGAGCGGCAGTGGTGTGGACGATGCCTCGTTGATGTCAGAGGTCAGAGGAGAATGGGCAGAGTGGATGGAGATGATAGAAGCAACAGTAACTCAAATAACCACTCGTTACACATTTGAAATTCAGAATAAAGAATAAAATCACACAAATGTTTTCTCCATTGACTGTAGGTTCCCTCACATTCCAACCACTTCCTGTTTCTTTGTTTACTGCTGGAGCGCTACTGACATACTGACATCTATTGGTCTGGAGTGTGAACAAAACTAGTCTTTTAGCAAATATAAACTATATTGTACAACAAAAAACTGATGATTACCTTCATGAAGGAAGGATTTATTACTACATTAGGTTTAGCTAGGCCAACTTAATGAACTGACAACTGGTTGTATATACACTAGGTTTCTGTGTGTATGGCTAACAGCAAAATATTAATAATGATAATAATGGTTCAGATACTGAGATAAAGAATATATATACATATATACAGCGTTTCTGTGAGACCACACTAGAGAAAACTGTACAAATGAGCAGTACTATGAAGCCTAACAACAGATTCAATCAATGTAAATATATAAATTAATGTTTTAAATTCTTTCTCACATAGCTGTGAATTCAGCACTTTCTATAACACTCTCCTTGTCTCACTCACCAGTTAAATGTCTTTAACAGACACATACATGTAACATTACAGTTAAAGCTCATAATCAATAAACTGTAATACTGTGACTTTGGTTCTTCACTCATCTTAATAACATATTCACATATTGTCTCCATATGATTTATCTTGAACAACATTAGGGGGTGCACCGTTCCTGGAGGTTCTGCAATACCAGGTCGATGCGTGGAGTGGACGGAGCAAGCCCCTATTCCATCTCCCTATTCCAAAAATCAATTTAATATATGGTCCCCGGGTAGGGGACGTATCAGATATTAAACTGATAAGAACAGATACTACACTTGATCTTAGCCAAAAGGCCGAGAAGCGATACCGTTACAGAGTCGGAGGTGAGGACGTCATTATCCGCACAGTCAACCTCACTGACGGGTCGGGAACTGAACTACAACGTTTGAATCACATATTAAACAAGAACAATGTACAATAGTAATAATGTCCCACTGGTGCTGTTTAGTTTGACATATTTATATTTAACTTGTGTTCGCAAATGCGTCTTCTTGTTTCTTTCCGGACACGTGGTACGCTGTAGTCCAATCAGGAAGTAGAAAACCGATAAATATCATTTATAATTTGCAGACACGCTGGAATAAATATGATGTTTCTACAAGTATATTCTTTATTAAATAGCGTGTAACGAACTTGTTCCGTTGATAAAAGTGATGTTGTTACGCTTCAAAACTCACTTGACGACAACAAACACAGCTGTGTCTCTAGTGGAGGAGAGCTAACAGCACATTTCACCTCTTCAGCCTCACACACACAGTTAGTGATGAAAACACAGCAATGCAATCGATCACCAGTGATTTAAGTTACCGAAGACGTCCCGTTAACGTAACTCACAGAGTAGAATATAAACAGTGAGGTCATAATAGAGGATGCTAGCGGCTCTAATGTGTACTGTTATCTTCTTAGTGAGCTCATCGTAACATTTACAGACCTGACTGAAGTTTAAGACCCTGTAATAGCAGAATAAGCGCGGAGTAATAATTATAATGTGTCCCACAACATAGAAACAAATACAACGCTGTCAACAGCACTGGTCTGTTAGTTTAATACGCTGAATTAACTCGTGTTATAATACTGTGATAGTGACGAACATGGACGTGTCATTAAGTAACGTTAACTGTTAGTAACTTGTTACCGGCTGTAACGGCGGCTTGAAGTAAGTCTGGACTTCCGGTAAGATAGAACTAGCATGTCACCCTGATGATAAAGTATTGACACGACTTAATTATTACAATGTAGAGTTAATAATGTAGCATGAAGACAAAATATATTTAGTTTTACACGATAATAGTTATGGGAACAGTGCACGCGCTATTAATTCTATAATAAATGTTAGTTACCTCGAAATAATATATTTAAACAATATTCCAACAACTGTACTCTTTTAAAACAACATGTGAAAAACAACAATCTGAAAACAACACGTTGATAACACAACGTTTGTTTGTGAGTGTTTTAGAGAAAATGATCCGGACCAGTTTGTGAACAAGAACAGGTTTAATCCAGCTAATCTGTTCACATTCAGATTTTATATTGAGAGGTATTTAATGTACTTAGTTTAACCAAATGTGTGTACAGTATATATTTAGATATATTATGTATATATGTATGTATATATGTATATATATATTATATATACATATATATGATATATATGTATATATACATGTATTTGTATATTATGTATCTATTTATTTATTTATTAATAATAATAATATTTTTTTAGATTAAGCCGAATAATAGACACTTAGTACACGCAAATAATGAAGTGAAGTATTCAATATTTGCTTTAAGCATAAATGTGTTCATATTTGGTTACAGTGTATTATGACATATATATGATGTATATAAAATGGGTTTCAGTAAAACAGTGTCACAAATTGTCTAATATCTTTGATAACTGTGCAAGTGAAAGTATAGAACAGCAATATTTATAATCGAGAGGAACAAGATGAGGCCAAGAAAATCAAGCCATGTTATAATACATAATCTGAGGAATATTACAAATAGTGGACTTTGAATTATATTTTACACAAACATTTTGTACATTTTATTGTTGTTTTATGTGTTTTTTGTAAAGCACTTATTAATGCTGGTTTTAAATCTCTTAAACAATTTTATTATTATTTGTTTGCCAGTAATACATCACCTGTGTTTGATGTATTTCTTGATTTTGTCATCCAGTGTGAGGCAGCTCAGCCTTCACTGAAGAGTCGATGTAGTTCCTCACTCTCACCACTAGATGTCGCCGTCTCTCTGTTCTCATTTAGTGCTGTACCGTTATAATGAACGTGCACATTATTATACTGGGACATAGAGGCTGAGTGGACTGGTTATACTGGGACATAGAAGCTGAGTGGACTGGTTATACTGGGACAGAGAGGCTGAGTCGATTGGTTATACTGGGACAGAGAGGCTGAGTGGACTGGTTATACTGGGACAGAGAGGCTGAGTCGACTGGTTATACTGGGACATAGAGGCTGAGTGGACTGGTTATACTGGGACATAGAGGCTGAGTGGACTGGTTATACTGGGACAGAGAGGCTGAGTGGACTGGTTATACTGGGACATAGAGGCTGAGTGGACTGGTTATACTGGGACAGAGAGGCTGAGTGGACTGGTTATACTGGGACATAGAGGCTGAGTGGACTGTTTATACTGGGACAGAGAGGCTGAGTGGACTGGTTATACTGGGACAGAGAGGCTGAGTGGACTGGTTATACTGGGACATATAAGCTGAGTGGACTGGTTATACTGGGACATAGAGGCTGAGTGGACTGGTTATACTGGGACATAGAGGCTGAGTGGACTGGTTATAATGGGACATAGAAGCTGAGTGGACTGGTTATACTGGGACATAGAGGCTGAGTGGACTGGTTATACTGGGACATAGAGGCTGAGTGGACTGGTTATACTGGGACAGAGAGGCTGAGTGGACTGGTAATACTGGGACATAGAGGCTGAGTGGACTGGTTATACTGGGACAGAGAGGCTGAGTGGACTGGTTATACTGGGACAAAGAGGCTGAGTGGACTGGTTATACTGGGACATAGAGGCTGAGTGGACTGGTTATAATGGGACATAGAAGCTGAGTGGACTGGTTATACTGGGACATAGAGGCTGAGTGGACTGGTTATACTGGGACATAGAGGCTGAGTGGACTGGTTATACTGGGACAGAGAGGCTGAGTGGACTGGTAATACTGGGACATAGAGGCTGAGTGGACTGGTTATACTGGGACAGAGAGGCTGAGTGGACTGGTTATACTGGGACAAAGAGGCTGAGTGGACTGGTTATAATGGGACATAGAAGCTGAGTGGACTGGTTATACTGGGACATAGAGGCTGAGTGGAGTGGTTATAGTGGGACAGATAGGTTGAGTGGACTGGTTATACTGGGACATAGAGGCTGAGTGGACTGGTTATACTGGGACATAGAGGCTGAGTGGACTGGTTATACTGGGACAGAGAGGCTGAGTGGACTGGTTATACTGGGACATAGAGGCTGAGTGGACTGGTTATACTGGGACAGAGAGGCTGAGTGGACTGGTTATACTGGGACAGAGAGGCTGAGTGGACTGGTTATACTGGGACAGAGAGGCTGAGTGGACTGGTTATACTGGGACATAGAGGCTGAGTGGACTGGTTATAGTGGGACAGAGAGGCTGAGTGGACTAGTTATACTGGGACAGAGAGGCTGAGTGGACTGGTTATACTGGGACATAGAGGCTGAGTGGACTGTTTATAGTGGGACAGAGAGGTTGAGTGGACTAGTTATACTGGGACAGAGAGGCTGAGTGGACTGGTTATACTGGGACATAGAGACTGCGTGAACTGGCTATACTGGGACAGAGAGGTTGAGTGAACTGGTAATACTGGGACATAGAGGCTGAGTGGACTGGTTATACTGGGACAAAGAGGCTGAGTGGACTGGTTATAATGGGACATAGAAGCTGAGTGGACTGGTTATACTGGGACATAGAGGCTGGGTGGAGTGGTTATAGTGGGACAGAGAGGTTGAGTGGACTGGTTATACTGGGACAGAGAGGCTGAGTGGACTGGTTATACTGGGACATAGAGATTGAGTGTACTGGGACATAGAGGCTGACTGGACTGGTTATACTGGGACAGAGAGGCTGAGTCGATTGGTTATACTGGGACAGAGAGGCTGAGTGGACTGGTTATACTGGGACAGAGAGGCTGAGTCGACTGGTTATACTGGTACATAGAGGCTGAGTGGACTGGTTATACTGGGACATAGAGGCTGAGTGGACTGGTTATACTGGGACAGAGAGGCTGAGTGGACTGGTTATACTGGGACATAGAGGCTGAGTGGACTGGTTATACTGGGACAGAGAGGCTGAGTGGACTGGTTATACTGGGACATAGAGGCTGAGTGGACTGGTTATACTGGGACAGAGAGGCTGAGTGGACTGGTTATACTGGGAAATAGAGGCTGAGTGGACTGTTTATACTGGGACAGAGAGGCTGAGTGGACTGGTTATACTGGGACAGAGAGGCTGAGTGGACTGGTTATACTGGGACATATAAGCTGAGTGGACTGGTTATACTGGGACATAGAGGCTGAGTGGACTGGTTATACTGGGACATAGAGGCTGAGTGGACTGGTTATAATGGGACATAGAAGCTGAGTGGACTGGTTATACTGGGACATAGAGGCTGAGTGGACTGGTTATACTGGGACATAGAGGCTGAGTGGACTGGTTATACTGGGACAGAGAGGCTGAGTGGACTGGTAATACTGGGACATAAAGGCTGAGTGGACTGGTTATACTGGGACAGAGAGGCTGAGTGGACTGGTTATACTAGGACAAAGAGGCTGAGTGGACTGGTTATAATGGGACATAGAAGCTGAGTGGACTGGTTATACTGGGACATAGAGGCTGAGTGGAGTGGTTATAGTGGGACAGATAGGTTGAGTGGACTGGTTATACTGGGACAGAGAGGCTGAGTGGACTGGTTATACTGGGACATAGAGATTGAGTGTACTGGGACATAGAGGCTGAGTGGACTGGTTATACTGGGACATAGAGGCTGAGTGGACTGGTTATACTGGGACAGAGAGGCTGAGTGGACTGGTTATACTGGGACAGAGAGGCTGAGTCGACTGGTTATACTGGGACATAGAGGCTGAGTGGACTGGTTATACTGGGACAGAGAGGCTGAGTGGACTGGTTATACTGGGACATAGAGGCTGAGTGGACTGGTTATACTGGGACAGAGAGGCTGAGTGGACTGGTTATACTGGGACATAGAGGCTGAGTGGACTGGTTATACTGGGACAGAGAGGCTGAGTGGACTGGTTATACTGGGACAGAGAGGCTGAGTGGACTGGTTATACTGGGACATAGAGGCTGAGTGGACTGGTTATACTGGGACAGAGAGGCTGAGTGGACTGGTTATACTGGGACAGAGAGGCTGAGTGGACTGGTTATAGTGGGACAGAGAGGCTGAGTGGACTAGTTATACTGGGACAGAGAGGCTGAGTGGACTGGTTATACTGGGACATAGAGGCTGAGTGGACTGTTTATAGTGAGACAGAGAGGTTGAGTGGACTACTTATACTGGGACAGAGAGGCTGAGTGGACTGGTTATACTGGGACATAGAGACTGCGTGAACTGGCTATACTGGGACAGAGAGGTTGAGTGAACTGGTTATACTGGGACAGAGAGGTTGAGTGGACTGGTTATACTGGGACAGAGAGGCTGAGTGGACTGGTTATACTGGGACTTAGATGGAAACCAATCAGAGCAGACTAGGCTTTTTAGGAGGCGGGGCTTAAAGAGACAAGTGCTAAAACGGAGCGTTTCAGACAAAGGGTGAATACAGGTTCATTCAGACAGACAGTATGAGAAAAATCTGTTTTTGAACATTAAAGCATGTAAACATGTTTTAGTAGAAATCCAAAATACAAGTATGTAGCTGAAAATGAGTCAGCTTTAAAGTATGAAAAGTAAAGTCGAATGTTCCTTGTCAGTGTTTTACTATTATATATAATTTTTTTGGACTAATATCACTGCAGCATTGTGTATGTAAAATGTTACTGCTGTAGATGATTTTAACTCCTTTATATCCTGTTGGGTAGTTTAATCTAAACAATGCATCATATTCTATGAGATCATCACACATTTGTAGCATCTCTGTCAAGTAAATACAAGTACATCAAATTCAGTATTTGTACTAGAGTAAATGTACTCTATGTACACCACTGGACTGTGTGCGGCAATGTGTCTAATTACAACCTCCTCTGTTGTCTTCATCACCCCCCACTGACTCTCTCTCTCTGTAACAGGGATCAGTGGCAGTGAATGAGCTGCTTGCCGTGTCACCATTAATACCAACAAGAAAAGGGGGAGGTGGGGGGGGGGGGAGGAGGGAGTCATTCACTCCCACCTCTGTACACCTTCACATGAACGAGAGAGGGGAGAGAAGGAGGAAAGAACAGAAGAAGAGAAGAAGAAGTAAGTAGTGAAACAAAGACAAAGATCTTCGAGAGAGAGAAGGAGAGGGAGTCACACTGATGAGAGAGAAAAGAGAGAAAGAAGAGGAGATAAACACATACAGGTCTGAGGTTGGAGGGAAAATAGAGATGAAGTTATCCCTCTTTTTCTTACAGCTCCTCTTGCAGTGGGATTAACTGTCGTTCTCTACGCCGGTTCTTCATCCCTCCATCTGCAGAGGAGGACGTCTTTGGTGAGACCAAAAGTGGAAATCAGGAAGGACGGAAGGCCGAGAGGACGAGAAGAGTTCAGCTCACACTAAAGGGTAAGGACAAACAGTCAGTAGGCTTATAGAGCACGGTGGCTTTATGCATAATCTCCTTACTGTGTGTGTGTGTGTGTGTGTGTGTGTGTGTGTGTTGAAGGGGGGGCATGTTGTATTTTTGCTCTGAGGTCCAGCTGACATATTAGCAGTTAAATATTAGAGGTTTCTCTAGAAGTGTGTCGTGATATGAACAGAGATACAACACACCTTCAACTGATTGCTGTTAGTGATTCAACACTTACTCGAGCAGAAGCAGCTCTTAGTATCGCTCGTGTTAATGGTAGAAGTTTGCATTATTGTAAGGGATGTCTGTCCAATCAAAACCAGGTTTGTTTGTTGGGCAGTCTGTCGCTTTAAGATTATGACTTGCTTTCTCAATGGGTATCATATTCTGCGATGCTAATAATTCATGAATGAACTGCTACCAGTTTGTGGCTGATAATAAATTACACTACATGTAACCTCTGGTTCTGCAGAGTGAATCCAAAGCTTCATGTGTTAAAGCTGCATTCTCTCTAGTGTCCACCAGGGGGCGACTCCTCTGGTTGTATAGAAGTCTATAGAAAATGACTCTACTTCTCTCTTGATTTATTACCTCAGTAAACATTGTAAACATGAGTTTATGGTCTCAATCTCTAGTTTCAAGTCTTCTTCAATACAGCATGATGTTCATTTAGTACATTATGGTCCATTTAGAGTCAAACAGACCATAAAGCAGAGTAGAGTAGCAGAGTTGGGCTTACTGTGATTGACAGGTCGCTGCCGCTCCCATAGACGTACCGTATCTCTACGTCACTCCTCCGCATTCCAAATATGGTAACATCTGTTCATTGGTTGCGAAAAAACAACATTGCGACCGCCGTAATCCAAGATGGCGACTGCAAAATTGCTAAACTGGAGGCTTCATAACAGCAGTCCACAAACCAATGAGTGACGTCACGATGACTCCGTCCACTTCTTATCAACAGTCTGTGGTTAATGCCCGACGAGGGGTTCCTCATCAGGAATGAATGGACGGCGAGGAGACCAGAACCGTCAAACGCACCAAGAGCTCCAATGAGCTGAAGAGCTCAGCTGTAGTCTGTGGTTTAGTTTAGGAGGAGGTACACTGTAGTGTGTACCTGTGCTAGTCTGAAGGACATGTTGTTGATGGTAGCTTCTCAAAGACATCAATTAATAATCTATTTTTCTACTGATTCTAGTGAGGAAAATAACAAGTTCTCAGAATTTAACGACAGATACATTTATAACTCCAGAACGGCCACGACCAACAAGACAATACATGTAACATGTTGATGGTACTGTAGGCAGTAGTAGTTTGGTATCAGATGATTTGCTGAACTACACTTTCGTAATTACTTTTCTTATGAAACTTTCAGGCTTTTTGATTTAATAATATGTAGAAGAGGTATGACAATCACACATTTCACACAAACATCACAGCAGAACAAACAACAGTGCTGTCTCAGTTATAATGATTATTAGTTGTAGTAATTATTATAACAATAATACTAATAAGCAGATAGTGTTGTAATACAATCATTTTTAACACATCTTCTAAATACTTTTGTTGTGCTATATTATTTATTAATAAATACTGTTCTATGATTTTTGTGTATTTAAAATAAATCAACACACTTCGTAGCAAAACTTGTACTGAAACATGATTAAAAGTGAAACTTGTGACTTTGAGTGTGCAGCAGGCGGGGGTTGACTGCTGGCCCCTCCCTGGGTACTCACAACGCTTTCATACGCTTATCTTGATGTAAACATTAGCGTATCGTTCTCTGGTGGGCGGGCAGGAGGTAGATTTGCGCTCACAGATTGCGACTTGTAGTGTGGAACATATTGTTCGGGCTAATCAATGGATGCGTTATAAAGTGTGTGTGTGTGTGTGTGTGTGTGTGTGTATGCCAGTGGGCTTCAACAGAACTTTCACATTCGCTTCCCAGTGTTGAAGGGGCTAAAGTTTAATTATTGACTATAATAATTACATGAAATGACAAAGTGAAAACAATCATAACGATCAGAACGATCCCCTGAATCTGCAGGTCTTTAATCTACAGGTATAAAATCTGATGTTTGACAACACACACACACACACACACACACACACACACACACACACACACACACACACACACACACACACACACACACACACACACACACAGGCCATGGCTGCACACAACCTTTGTCCCAGACCTCTGCTGGGGTAATGCTGTAGATGCTGAAATATTTATAGGGATTGTTTTTGTGTGTGTGTGAGAGACAGAGAGAGGCACGTTTGTATTCACGTGTTCGCATTATTTGTGTGTATTTGCGTGCATGTGGTGGTCACTGTTTCAGTTTTTATTATTATTAGACCTTTTTATGACATTTCTTTTCTTTATTGGAGGGTCAACAGAGAGAGAGAGAGAGAGAGAGAGAGAGAGAGAGAGAGAGAGACAGAGAGAGAGAGAGAGAGAGAGAGAGAGAGAGAGAGACAGAGACAGAGAGAGAGAGAGAGAGAGAGAGAGAGAGAGAGAGAGACAGAGAGAGAGAGAGAGACAGAGAGAGAGACAGAGAGAGAGACAGAGAGACAGAGAGACAGAGAGAGAGAGAGACAGAGAGAGAGAGAGAGAGAGAGAGAGAGAGATTTTCTCATGTTAATATCTAACGAAGCATTAAACAATAAACTGTTTTATACAACATGTAATTCTACTCCAATAATCAAATCCCATCATCTTGTATTGACACATGTACACGGTGAACGTAGCCCCTTTATTTAACCCATCCTATAGGAGCAATGGGCAGCTACTGCTATACAGCGCCTGGGGAGAAGTTTGGGGATCAGGTGCCTTGCTCAAGGGCACCTCGGCACCCTGCCAGCTTCCCCGCTCCGTACATGGTCCGTGTGGGACTTGAAGCAGTGACCCTCTGAGATGAGGACGAATACATGAAGGACCACCAGACTTTAGAGTCGCTGGTCATGTGATCCGTTTCTCACTGGTTTGTTAAACCAGTATGTAAGCAGCGTATATTGACACTAGAGGGGTACATACAGCGGCAGGGTTTGCTTAAGATGATTCTCGCCGTAGTGAAAAGGACATAACCACGGACTTGGTCGTGCATCTCAGAATTTGTATAACTCGGCTCGTGCGATCACTTGAATAGTTCACCGATGTCTAGAGATTATACAAAGAAGTTCAATTCACAGTCATTATGCAGCCAAATCAAATAGTTTATAGGATATTCTTCATAATGCATTTAATACTTTGAGGTTGGTGTATGTCAGTCTGTGCACGGGCTCATCTCTGAGTCACACACTATGAAGGTTTAAGTGTTGGTGACGTACTCTTATGGTGGCTGGTGGTGGGTAGTGTAGTGAGAGAACAGATCCAGGTCTTCATAAGAAACCGTTTGAAGCGAAAGCCCTCTGAAAGGCAGCTGTCACTGCTGCCAGGTGTCAAAGGTCAAATGGTCCAATTAAAGCTGGATAATGAGAGAGTGAATAATTTACTGAGGTTAATCCTCATGTACACGCTCACGCATTTTGCCACATGGACGAGGATCTGTTGACTGCAACTATTGATTGACCTCATTGTGATTCCTCGTTGTCCACTCGTGTGATTGTTCATGAGAAACACGGGTCTAACTCTGCGCTGCATCATATAATTTACAAACACCTCAAGACCCCCGACATGTGAGCAGTATGACTCCACCGCCAACATGGACCTCAAGTTAAACCGAGATGTTCCATTCATGTTCATTTCTCACACCCAGTGCTCCCTGCACAGTAAAGCACAACGGAAACTGTGTCAACATACAAAACACAGGAGGACTTTAACTTTAGACTTAGACTCTGTGTGGTAGCTCAGGTGTAACCTCAAAGAGAAGCCGAACAAAACGTCTAATGAGGTCGAGGTGTCACGGCTGCCATGTGTCAAAAAAGTCAAAGGATCAAACTCAAGCTTCATTAAGGGAGGTTGAATAATTGACTAGGGCTAATACGCACACACACGCACACGCACACACACGCACAC
>JAVDOI010000033.1:1103737-1121237 GCA_032191485.1 Leptoclinus maculatus
TATTCACAGCCCAGTGGTGACACCGACTGTACTTTCAATTACTTTAGAACACTTTGTTTTAATATTTCCACAAAGCCTGTTTGTTAGTTGTTTATCTGTTGTGGTTCGTGTTCAGTGCCGCGTTAAGTTCCACTGCGATGGAGCGCTGGTATTCATTCATTCAGCAGCTCTCTCTCATTGTGTGTGTGTGTGTGTGTGTGTGTGTGTGTGTGTGTGTGTGTGTGTGACAGTAACAGTAGACATATTGAGCTGCATACATAACCATGTAGCTTTACTCAACTCTTTTTAAGTACGACTCTGAGGTAATTGTATGTTAATTAAGTCTTCTTGAGTAACTGCAGAGAACTAAGAGTTTTCTAAGTGGTGATTAAAAAGTGTCCTAAACCAGCAGAGGGCAGACCCGTACCTGAAGAAGACCTGTGAGCTGCAGTCTGTGCACACTTATATAACTTGTACTGAAGCTACACATCGAGAGTCACAAGATACAAAGCTGCAGTTAGACTTCAGACTGAGCTGAAGTGATAGAATCATGAGCCTTGTGGTGTTTTATTGCACTATATTGTTTACTGGAGTAAAAGATCTGAATCTCTCACCACTATTTCTTTAATAATAATGAAGCTACTGGCTTTGTCCCTTTGCCGTCTCCATGCAGGCCAAATAGAGACAACTTGTTGTCTACTGAAGCGGGGGGGAGGAGCTGGTCTCTCTGTGTTTTATGTTCATACAGAGAACCTTTGACTTATCAAAATGATCAATCTAAATGCAAATGAGGTAAAGATGGAAGTGCCTTTTAACAGCTGCCTTGTGTCCCCCTGCCTTAAAACGCTCCTAACTCTAAAGTAATTGGATAATCTGCAGTGTTTCCTGCAGGATGTTGTGAGACCAGGGAGGGTGGACCTCGGAGGATGTATAGGTTCACGCTCCCCCGCTGATTAATGGGGAACACTGATCTGAGTTTCAGCGTCCCATAAAGGTCTAAATGTCCCTTAAAAGTCATTTTAGTCTCATAGGAACTAATATGTGGAAACACGCCGCTGCACAAAGTGTAATACGTTTTTTAAGTGGTGATAAAAAGTCATAAAAACCGGTAGACCCGTACGTTAAAAAGACCTCAGCTGCAGACAGATATTGTGCAGCTTGCAGTGGTGAGCTGTGGTCTGCAGTCAGGGTGCTCTTGTTTAACTTGTACTGAACCTACTACACACTGAGGGTAACACGACACTACAAAGCTGCTCTGGAGACTTGAGACTGAGCTGAAATGACTGAATCTTATTTCCTGCTTCTGAATAACGTTCTTTGTGTTGGTGACAATAGATGTGTAACAGGGAGTTATTGAGCGTGATGGGGAAACATGCCACAAATGCCCCCAAGTGGATTTGAACTGGGAACATCATGGTTCACGGTCGGCATCTTAACCTGAAACCACTATTTCTGTCCGTCCTCTGTGTGGTTTGCAACCTTTCCACACAGGAGTGACACTAGCAGGCGTAAGTAAATACCCGGCTCATGTCTGGCCTGAATTATTTACCTGAAGAAAGAGATGATGAGCACCCACGCAGCCTTCCACCGCAGCCAGCGTGGACATGACATCACTGCCGTCCCGCTAACGCCGACGGCGTGGCTCGTCTCGGCCACGCCTGTCCAAAGCACAGAGCGTGTTGTAGCCGTAGCCGTGGTGAAATCCTTCATGTTCACATGTTTAGCAACATGCTATAAGAGGTCTAGCAGTTACAACATAAGGGGAGTTCATTGAACAGGCTTGGGTTCATTCATTAATACAGACTTTATTACAACTGCATGGTTGTGTTATAAGTCGTTTCTACTATGCGAGGATAAATACATGACACAGACCTGGAGCAGGAACCCACATTATTTCTACGAAGAGTAAAGATATATGTAAAGAGAGATTCTTACTGATACCAGCCATCATTGAAAGACGTCAGATTTTCAGAGCAAATATTTTGAGGGAGAAACATATTTACATATTTTTACAAACTCAAACGATGCATGTAAAGCATATAACATTTCATGCATGATGGCTTCCCCCAAAACCTGCGAGTCTGAAGCCTGGGAGCCGAAAACAAACACTCATGAGTCATGAATTACTGCGGCCGTCTCCGGCTTCATCCGTCTTCAAACCACTTGTGTGTTCACTGTTTCATCACAGGTTGTGATTTAACCCCCAGATTGGAGCGGTATTAGGTCAAAGGTCAAGTGTCAGATCAAAACTAACTATCATAACTGTATGGCTTTGAGGTCCCATTCAGCCGTATTTCACTGTCAAAGGCCTCAAGGAAAACTAGCATGTCCACCCGGGCGTCGTGTTTCCTTCACATCGTCTTCTCAACAGAAACACAAGTCGATCAACAGCTTATGAAGTTGAATTGGCTAACATGTTAGCAATCATATCCAGTAGACACAGAGGAACATCATGTATTTGGAGTTGTTCCCACCAGATAAATATAAAGTAAGACGTCTTCTGTTAGCTTCGGTCTCTAAGTCCTGAGAAAACGATAGTGAACCAAAAACAGCAATGGTAAGAACACCATCAACACATAAGACTGACTGACTAACAGTCAACATTGGTTTATTTTAGGCATGACTACGATCGTTCCATATCCTTAATTTATTGTAACCATGACAACTAGACCTCCTTACACCTCAGAACCTCAGTGCAACCCAAATCTTCTGTGTCTCAATCCCATGCTACACACTGATTCTAATGGGTTTGAGTGTGTGGTGACAACATAAAGTACTCAAACCACATATAATGCATATGAATAAGTTGATTTACACTATTCTCCCACAATGCAATGCACAGAGGAAATGGAGGAGCTGCTCACGGCTGAGATAAATTGTCGGTGATGTTGAAACATGTTGCTGTCTCTTTGTAAACTTTAATTGCCTGTAGCTTCCAAAGTATTGTCTTATTTTCTTATTATAAAATGTCAAATACATAGATATTTATGTGCACTAATGTATGTAGTACATAGGCCTACTTCATAGTATGTAGCATGGATTTCGGACAAGGCAAGGCAATTTAATTCATATAGCATATTTCATTATAATTTAACCCTTTTATCACTAGGCCTTTTTTGGCTGCTGCTCGAAAATACTATACCCATACTCAAAGGGGGCCTTACTCTCTAACTACAAGGTCCATTTGAATAATTTGTAATAATAACACTCAAGTGGGTGAGCTTTGATGAGAGGTGTACATATTGTGTATATGTTACTGGTTAATACCAAATGAAGATGGAACACAGCTCAAATGGAAAACAAATTTCAGGTTCGCCTGATTGATATTGATTGATTGATTTGAAATAATGCAGATTGAAGCCTAAAATACTCAACAATCATAGCACAACATGTTTGAAGTCTCCAAAAAACAGATTTTACTTCGATTGAGTGAAGCAGGCCCACGTTATAAGGCTTCAGTACGGAGAAATCATGCGAGATCAAGCGAGGTCAAGCCAAAATTCTCATTTTGGAACCAGCTGTTGCAGCTGTTCTATTTTAATTTGATATACTATATAACTATATATTTCACTTGTTTATCACTAATATTGTTCAATGACATCATCATACAGCAGTTTGGCATCATTTTGAGCCATTTTGAGCCATTTTGAGCTCTCTGACGCTCTCATAATTCTCCTTCATGGAATTTTCTCGTCTCTGTGTGTTTGTGTATGTGGCTCTTCCTAAGGCCTGTGATTGGCGGACTTTCGTCATGTGACCACTTTTTCGAACCGGGAGAATGAAACGAATGCACCAGGAAGTTCCTTGAGATGACTCACTGACTTTCTAGCCACTAAAAAGCCAAAGGCGCGCCGAGCCTCCCCCGAGAGTAAAATCATTGGCTCAACAGTAAAAGGCGGACCATCTCGTCATACATGCATTGTAAAAGTCCGCCATTTCGTCACAAACACGCTGAAACACATTCTCACACACACACACGCAGACGAGAGGACATGCCCGGACACGTTTCAAATGGATTACCGGCAGTTTCCAGCGTTTTTCTTCAAGAAAATCATCTCAAGGTACGAAGCGTTTACATTTTGCGGAGCTGTTGTTGAGCCGTTGTTCGTCGGTTTTCTTGCTATAAGTTTTTAATGGTTTCAAGGAGAGGAATATGAAAGATACGAGTGGATTCGCTGTAGAGTCCTCGTGCTTTCTGATCTACGGGTCGGCCATGATCGCAGTTAGTTTTGTCTTGGTATCTGAAAACGAAGTGCGTAGCTCGCTGTTTCCTGGCGAAAAAATACGTAAAACTGTAGTAGTACTTCTGGTATATTTAATTACTTCGTGTATAACTGTTTTTTGAGTGAGTAAAATGATTCTATGTTTTTTTCGGCCAGAATCTCATCGTTATATAGGTATATGATATGTCATAAAATATAATTTTATTCATTTAGCAAACGTGATTTGTACTACATGTGCGTACTACATGTGCGTTATATATGGGGCACTCGCGGCAAAAAGGTTAACTTTACATAAAATATCAAAAGCATAAAGACAAAGTGCAAAAGAAACACATTATAAAAGTACATTAAATACTGGACTGGGAATTTGTAACATTTTGTAATAGTTGTGTTAAGACTGAGGATCTAACTGAACTCATCTTACCCTTTCTGGCCCGAGAGCCCCCCCACCGGGGGGCTAGTGGTACCAACTGGTACCGACTGGTACCGAAGAAAGACATTTTTCAGTACCAAATATCATATTTCCACTACAATGCAGCATAACGTTTGAACGACGAAGCTCGCATGAACCGAAGCATATGTAACACTTTACACACTCAAAACACAATAAAACACGATCTACGACCTAGCCTCGTACGATATTTCGTCACTTTTTCGCGTTCATTTGGCCGCGACACGCATCAGAAATAGCCCCTCAAAAGTTGTTTTTCAACCGTCCATGGTAAAGCTAGGTACTTAGCAACAATAGCATTCGACCACGCTTCGAACGTATATCTCCGATTTCGTCTCCGGGAGACGCTTCAAACATTACCGGGGGGACAGCAGCCCCCAGCATCTATCACTTTGCCAAAAAATTCTGGGTCGGTACTCACGTTTTTGAAGCAAAATCATCAAACCGTGTCCTTAAACTCCATTTTGACCGCTGATTCAGTTAATTCTGTACCACTTCCGTTCTAATAAAGTTGTGAAAAAAAGGGGGGTCAAATAAACTGGGGGGCAACATTCCAGCGAGGCAGTCTCTCGTCATGACGCGCCGAGTCTTCGGCTTAGATCGGAATTTTTGGGAAAACTAAACACTTCCTGGTAAATCTGTTAACGCCATTCGATTGGCCACACCAGACACGTGCACAGAGCAAAAAAAAACGAAAATCGACCAACCAGGGGCTGTATGTGATAGATTGTGCATGTAGAAGGATAAAGGAAGTTAAATATATAGTTATTTAGGTTGTAAAAGTACAATGGAACAGCTGGAGAGGCTGTTTCTCACATGACGACCTCTCGTGACCTCGCGTAACATTTATGTCTCTAATTCTGGCCTACTTCACTCAATTCACCCCAATTCTTTTTCTATTCACTACTGCTGTCGTTTGCTATGATGGTGGGTGGTTTCTAGACGTCACTGAGCCTCATTTAATATAGTATTATGAATAATAGTGCTTTTTCACCATACGAATTTGACATTTTCAAAGTGGAGCTGTGTTCCATCTTCATGAGCTATTAACCAGTAATATATACATAATATTTACTCTATTCATATGAGCAAATCATTCTTAGTGTTAATAATCACTTGGAATTATTAAAAAAGACCTTGTAGTTAGAGTGTGGGGCCCCTTTGAGTATGGGTATAGTATTTTCGAGAATCAGCCCAAAAAACGGCTAGGGCCCAAAAGGGTTTACCTCACATGAGCAGGAAAAGGACTTATATATATATATATATGTATATATATATATATATATATATATAAATATATATATATATATATATAAGAGGAGACAAACATACAGACACCAAACAGATCCTCTGTGTTAAATAATTCAACATGTGGTTTCTGATAGTTGGCCCTGCTCGCCCCTGTCACAAGCTGTGTGTGTGTGTGTGTGTGTGTGTGTGTGTGTGTGACACACAGGTGCTTGGTGGTGTAATGTTCAGGTGGCTCAGTTTGCCAGACGGAGTATTTACTTAATTAAACCGACATATGTGTAACACACACTCAAAAACCATTCATCACAGTCACACACACACACACACACACACCTACACACACCTACACACACACACACACACACACACACACACACACACACACACACACACACACACACACACACACAACCCTTAGTGACCAACTCACATCTAATGCTACGCGTTCTTACCGTCTCTCTCTTCTTTCGGAAGAGGAAGGGAGAGAAACAAAGACAAAAGACTTAAAGCTTAATGCTAACAGCAGCATGCTAACACCATCCCAATGACAATGCTAGCACGCTGATGTAACGCAGGTATAATGTTAACCATGTTCGGTGTTGTTAGTTTAGCGTGTTAACATGCTAACATTTGCTCATTTGCAGTAAACAAAAAGCACGGCTGAGGCTGAGGGAATGTCATTAGTTTTGATGGTATTTTGTCAAAAATTCAATACGGGACAACACATTGTTTTGTGAAGATTATTGTCCTGGATTAAAGGGATCAAAGTTATTACAGTCCATCCTCAGGGGACCACGAATGTGCGAACCAAATGTCACAGCAATCCATTTTCATAAAAAATCAAAAGCTGTTGGTAGTGATGGAAAAGCTGTCAGAAATACAGGTCCAACACTTCCTGCTGGTGAAATGACAGCATTGTCACAATTTGTTGAAATGCCTAAAATAAAAACGTGTATTTACAATTCATTACCTGACAAGAACATTTAGTGGTTGTGAGTTATGACTCAGAAGGAGAGTGACGTTCTTTAGCGCTGCTAACCCGAGGAGGTCAGCTACAGTGCAGGACAACATTCAACATTCACACTAATGAAACCATCATAAAACGTATACAAATACACAAAATACCATACATATAAGAGATAAGCAAAAAACAAGGTTTACATTTCAGCAGTCAAATAACTGAGGCACAATGAGTGGGATTGATCGGTTGTGGTTTTGTTGGCCCTCGCCCCCCTTCTTAACGGGGTCACGGGCGGACTGGGGGAAACAAGTGTCCGGGAGTTATACTGTCAGACCGGCCCACTCAATACACGGCGCGCTGCCCACTCAATGCATCGCACGTATCGACCAGTCAGTGGCCTACTTGGAAAAATACCCATACACTAAACATTATTTTGGATGATTACAAAGAAATTACATCATATATGTTTCTTTTTTATAACATTTGGATCCACCAATTTGCCTGGATGGACACATGGAATAAAATGATACTGGCTATTGTAACACTCCAAGGTAGGTATAGTTTGCTAGATGAATATGCTGAACTCTGGGCGAGTATCAGATGGTTATACCAGTGACGTGCGGTGAGGTTGGTGGCTGGTGAGGCATTGACTCTTTCAGAGTCAGATTTACAAATATATGAACCTAATATAGAGCAGCTTAAATCATCATTCAATCGGCAGCTTGCACTTTGACTACTGGTTGTTTTTCATATTTCATATCAGCATTCTTTACACACACACATAGGCAGTGGCGGCTGGTGGAACATTTTCTTGGTAGGGCTGTGGCACATCCAATCAATTTCAGCAAACATCCCAGAATGATTTAATGCAAACAAATTAAGGTATCAAACGCGCATTACTACTTTGCAGTTAAATATTTAACATTTATTCCAACACGAAAAAAAGCAGTAAATAACACTTTCACAAACACGTCAGGACATCTTATTTTAGTCACCCTCACAGGGAATTCAGTATAATATAATATATATATCATATAATAATATTCTGTATAATATAATAATATATATATATATATCATATAATATTCTGTATAATATAATAATATATATGTCATATAATAATATTCACTATAATATAAAACACACACACACACACACACATATATATATATATATATATATATAATAATATATATATATATATATATATATATAACTATATATCCATTTCTCAGACAGGTGCTTCATGTCCCTCACTCCCTAACTGTCCATGCTGGTTCTGTCCCCGTTGTTTTAAAAAGATAAATAAGTTATTATTATGACATCATCCAGCGAGTCAAACCTGTCTGGTGTACAGCTAGTAGAGAAGCTTCATGTACTGCTTCTCTTTCCTGCTAGTCTGCTGTCTGATTGTGAGGTCAGGCTGATCTGGGATCAGCTCTTTCAGTAGTTTCTCCTCTCAGTTCTCCTCTCAAACGGGTCTTGGAGGAGTAGTGCTCACACTGGCGCTCTCCTGTAGAGACTTCTCCTGATGAGAACGCGCAGCTTGGGGCAGGATTAGAAACTGCCCCAAGCTGAATCTATTTGAGGACGCTGATTGGCTGAATTGTATGTCACTCATTTATATCTTTACTCAGCATTGGCTAAACTGCTTTATAGACCCGCCTCTTTGGGGCAGTTTTTCCAGCGCCCCAGCAGCTGAGACGTGCACACACAGAGAGGAAGAGCAGACAGGCAGAGAGGACAAGCAGGAAAAGCATATATTTACCGCAGATATCATATTTTACACATATTACTGGGTGATTCCATGTTTCAAAAACACAAATATTGACAATTTGTATAGTTTATTTTTATTTTAAATTTTATTTTTATTTTTATTTTTATTTTTATTTTTTGTAGCTCTAGGGGGGGCGGCGCCCTAGCGCCCTCTATGGACCAGCCGCCACTGCACATAGGTAAGGTACATATTTGATTGCACCAGGTGTGTGCTCCGCGATCTGCGACCTGCCCCCCCGACCTGTGTTTCAGAAGCGGAGCACTCGCGGGCGCCACCCGCGAAAATCGCGAGATCCCGCGATAATCTGTAACAACCACAGATTTATAAAGAGAACAAACACATAAAGGTTACTTTACCTGTCCGACGGTGAATTGCTGTTGATTTGGTCATATTTCCCTGTTTTTTGAGAATTGTTAAAGCTTAGATATTTAAACTTCAATGTTTGCGGTCAAAGCAAAATATAAGAAGAAGAAGAGAAGTGTAGAAGAAGAGTAACGGAACTACAAGCATGAACCCGACCCGTGGGCTCTCGCGCGCCCCCTTCATTGAGGCAGAGGTACTGTTTGCCTCCCCTCTGTGCTTCTTCACTGAGGTTTAATGTCAGATCAGCAAGACTAACTATGTTCTACACATACGTGACATACATGACCTATTCTATGGAAAGAAAGGACATGTAATACAAGTGTCTACGAATATTACAGTGGTGACAAACAATGAGAAAGCAGAAGACATGTAGAAATGAACAGAACAGAACATACGATGGGGTGTGAACATCAGTGGTATCAGTAGTGTTGCATGCTGGGTACCGGTGCCAAGCTGCCGGCTCGCGCTCAAAAACGGCTTCGTCTGCGAGCGAGTGACGCAAGTGTTGAGTAGGCGAGAGTGATTGACATTTAATAACACCTAAAACAAAGTTAGACTGACGGAAGAGATTAGATGAGTAAAGAAGATGGAAACCTTGAGTGTGAATACAGATCGCGAGGAGTAGTATAAATATCAGTCAGTGATTAATGACTTTAGGTATTAGAGTAAATTTAACGTGTTCCGTGAAGCATAGAATATAGTCGTGGCCGGCGATGGCCGGTTGGTGATGGACGTGGGCCGGTGTTGGACTAGTCCAACTCCATCGGCCTATCGGGGATTTTCCCGGTATCCCCTATGGCCAGTCCGCCCCTGAGTCACGGTGCTCGGGGAAACCAGTCCCAGATTCCCTCTCCTCTCTCTCTGGAACGAGTTCTGGCCTTTCATCCTCGCTGGATCTGCCTTTTGTTTTTGCGCTGTGTTCGCCATGTTTGTAATTTGTTCTTGAATATATGCTGACCCTTGGTCGCCCCGCTTTGATAAGTGTCTGACACCTAGAAACGTCTTCACTTCAGTCATGTTTAAGAGGGATCATTTTTATATGAGCCTATACATGTTCTTTATGGCTATTGTACCTTTAAACATTATAATTCCCAAAAATGCCACAAATAATGACATAGACAGACCATCTTGTGATGGATCACATAGCCACACTATAGCCACACTAGCCACATGGCTCGAGGGTTAGTGATCTCGATCTGTCTGTCAGTCTAACATATCGTAAATATCTCAACAACCATTGGATGGATTACCATGAAATGTACCTTCATAACCCCTCAGGAGAAGGTAACGCACGGTTCTAAACTTTTAGCTTTATTAGATTACATTAGTAGTATACGAATATAAACTTAATGTTTCTCAGTCTGAAAATACAGACAACTTATCCTGCATAACTTGCAGAATTGAGAGTCTGCGGTGTATCTGTACAGAAATCCAACACCAACGTAGGACACACCTGAGGAGGAAGGGACATCTTGTTACCATGGGTGACAGGGGAGGTTGTGGGAGGGGGGAGGGGTTTAATAAAGTGAGAGAGAGAGAGAGAGAGAGAGAGAGAGAGAGAGAGAGAGAGAGAGAGAGAGAGAGAGAGAGAGAGAGAGAGAGAGAGAGCGAGAGAGAGCGAGAGCGAGAGAGAGAGAGACGGGGAGAGGGAGAGCGAGAGAGAGAGAGAGAGAGAGAGAGAGAGAGACGGGGAGAGGGAGAGAGAGCAGGTGAATTGTCCCAAAACATGTTGCTGCAGTGGAAACTTCAGAGTGATCTGAAACTCCGCAGAAAGGCTGGATGTTGTTAGATGTTGTTAGTGTTAGATGTTGTTAGATGTTGTTAGATGTTGTTAGTGTTAGATGTTGTTAGTGTTAGATGTTGTTAGTGTTAGATGTTGTTGGATGTTGTTGGATGTTGTTGGATGTTGTTGGATGGATTCTCCTCAAAGTGGACCAGGACTATACTGAGAGAGATGGGGCTGGAGGTCACAAACCAGGATGTCTGACCCTGTGAGACTGAGACGTCTGATATTGGACCTTTTTCTTTAAGATGTGATGAATTGAAGCTGTTGAACCATGTCAGCTTTATGAATGTTACGTGGATATTTGGAAATTGCTCACCCCGTGTGTAGGAAGCGATCACACAAATACCAGATCGATTCACACACCTTTCCACCTGTGCTTGTGGATACATTTTTTTTCACGTCAGTGTGGACTAGAAGTCTGCTCTCATCAGATACCGCTGTCAGAGTGGGAGAGTTTGTTCTGTGCACGCCAAGATGTACAAAAGCCGGGAATATGTGGAACATTATGAGAAGGATCTGGCCAAATGGGCGCTGCTACGCAACGTCAACACTGTGATGAAACACAGCACGCTGATGCCGGTACGCAACTGTGTGTGTGTGTGTGTGTGTGTGTGTGTGTGTGTGTGTGAGAGAGAGAGAGAGAGAAAGTGTTTAAGTTTCATGAGTCATAATTGTATGTCTGCCCTCTGTCCCGTTGTTTCATGCATCAAATATTAATTATATTCCTCTGAGGCCTTGTTGTGAAAGCTTTGTGTGTGTGTGTGTGTGTGTGTGTGTGTGTGTGTGTGTGTGTGTGTGTGTGTGTGTGTGTGAGAGAGAGAGAGACAAGCTGTCTTATCTAATATTGCAGAACTGTGTGCTAACATAATTATGCATGAATCACAAGAATGTGGTTTTCTGTTTTGAATCTGTTCGGAGTTACGAATCATAATTGTATATCTGAGAACTGTGTTTAAGTCTTCAACGTACCTGCGCGCCCGTGTGTGTGTGTGTGTGTGTGTGTGTGTGTGTGTGTGTGTGTGTGTGTGTGTGTTATTAAAGACCGTGACACAAGGGCAACAATTTGTGGCCATGTTTGTGAGCAACAAAAGCAAACTCTATCTCTATTGCACCTTCAAGGAACAGACAGTTTGGGAAATATGCTTATTCCTTCCAAGAGCTTATAGAGATTATTGATTATCATTCAGATATTAATTATAAGGTTAGCTGGGCTTAGACTGGGAACAGGGGGAAACAGCTACCCTGGCTCTGTACAAAGATAACAAAATACACCTGCCAGCACCTGTAAGGCTGTGATCAGACCGACTTTAACTATGTGAGGAAAAGGAATTGCTCAAACGTTGTATTCAAACCCCGTCTCATAGTGTTATGAGGCTCTGTTCAGTGTCTTGATGTCTGATAGGCCTTCAAACTCATGCATCTGTTATTCTAACTGAACTTCCTGGATCGTATTTCTTTACTTGAGCTGCTTTATACTTCTACTCCGCTATAATTCAGACACAAATATTGTACTTTTTACTTCACTACATTTACTTGATAACATTAGTTACTAGTTGTTTCACAGATTCAGATTAATAATACTAAATGAAACCAATGATGAACCTGTGAACAAAGTACTTATAAATAGCCCCACCTCATTCTGCTTCAACATTAAAGTGATTAATTACATTAATGCAATTATAATCCAATATTATAATGTATATTCTTCTGAAATGGGTCATTCTGCTTAATGAGCACTTTTACTTTTGGTAATTTGAGTCTGTTTTGATGCTGATGACCAATTGATAAGTTATATATCATTAGCTTAACTTTAAAAAAGAAATAAAGAAGTAGCCAAACAAGCACCCTTCTCAAAACGTCAAACTATTCCTTCAAGAAAAACTTACGAGGCCATGAAAGAAATCCTTTATCTTCAGTTACAACTAACGGTTCATTGTAAACCAGTGGCGGGCCGTTCATTGTATACCTGGGCCTTCACTGCTGAAATACCACCTAATAACCTCATGATGGCGCCTCAGCTACGGTTATTATTCGTTTCTAGGGCTGTAACATACACATATTCGTATTAAACTGTTCGGTACGAGGCTTACAAACCGAACAATACGTTTGAATAATACTAGTGCATTTGGAAAATGCAGAAGCTTAAATTGTAGGAAATATAATGTTTTCTGTGCTCACTAGGAGACAACGGGCTGTGACCTCTGAACCGGAACAAAAAAAAACAACAACAAAAAACAGCTGATGCTCCGCAAGTGTTCTGGGTGGCTACGCTAACTAGCTTCACGGGAAAACAACAGCAGCAACACGCATTCTGCTACACAATCAAGGGCCATTCAGATATTAGATGTAAAAAAACGAACCAGTTACTTACCAAATGCTGATCACATCCTCCTTTCTTTGTTGACAAAGAGTTTAATCCCAGTTAAATCTCACAAATCCGTTTCTCCTCCTCTTTCAGCCATTGAGTGTTAAAAAACAAAGCTAGGTAAAAATAATAATAATCTACACCAAGCAAAATGCAAAAAATGTCATAATTTCTTCCATATCTTTCAATTTGAACTCTCACTACTCAGACTAAGCCTCTGCTGTAAGTTTCGTTTCACAATAGTCACGTGCTCGCCCACTGACCAATCACAGCACACGCTGCACCTCACTGCAGAGCTGCTCCTGAAAACTGAGCTGCAGGTAATGCTGACGTAGTTGTAGGCCAGCTAGCAGGCTCTGACACGTCAAAGAATACGCCCAACATGTCAAACTAAAGATCTGATTGGTTGAACACTATGACAATCAACAATATCGTCCCCATTCACTTAAACTGCACATGGATTCCCTTGTGAGTCTGCAGGCCTCGGGCCTCTCTTCTTACCTAGAGACACAGAGGTGAAATCTGATTGGATAAAAGCTCTACTTAAAACAAGCTGCACTGGAAGCAGAGCAACTGAGGAAGACAGTAGCTGTGCAATGAGAAAATAAGATAATGGGAAAAATACATTATTAAATTATAATAGGGCTGGGCGGTATACCGGTTTCAATTTCTCGTACGACATGACATTTTTACATACCGTCATACCGGTGCAAAGCCGGAACTGCTTTTTGTTTTCAACAGGCAGTTAAATATATTGTTCACCGCTGCGAGCTTTGCAGTCGGAGCTAGTTATCTTATCTGTATTGAGAGGGACCCCTAGTCATGGTCATAACTTTATAACTTTATAACTTTATAACAATTAACAACCCACAACTAACGTTCTTAAACAGAGCAAAACACCACGACACAACAGTCTGTGACACATAAACAATTTGTAACACTAATAATTATACATTTATACAATTTTACCGCCGAACTGCATGCTGGGTGCAGCTCACTCGCCTGCTAACAGCTTGGAGGCTCCGTTGCTACAGTAACGTTACATTAAAGAACAATGAATGAACAAAGACAGACAGACCGGAGATGCACCGATAGAGTTTGACACATATTTAACGCTGATTACCGTAATATGTGTGGTATTTGTTATAAATGTACGTTGGTACATAGAGGGTGATACGAAGCTGTACTTGAGGGTCTTAGGACCCAGGGGAATGTAGGTGAAGGAAACCGGAAGAGATGGAAGACACGCCAAAACAGCTGTTCACCGCTCGTCACGATCCTGCAGACCAGTGATTCTCACCTGGTGGGTCGTCGCGGACCCGTTTTCAGTGGGTCGCGGGCCTTTACTTTATGCAGCGGAGTTATTCACGCTCTTTTCCAGTATTTACAGCACTTGTTCAGCGGTGCAGGAAAAACACCGACCAATGCGTTGTAAATCACGTCACGTGATGCAAGTTTAGCCAATCAAATAAGGGTATTCTGATTTCACCAGTGAGAGTACCCACACCGTGACACAGGGGGGAGAGACATGGAAAGACTTCACAGAGCAGAGCTCTTGTAATTTCAGGTTTGAGAGTTAAATATCTTCATGATGTCTTCAAAGAATCTAATTACTATAAAGACCACAGTTCTTAACCTACACACTAAAAACACTGAGATAAAAATGTCTGCTCCATGTATTAACGCGCGGTAAACTATACATTAATGCGAGACAACAATTACCGTGAAACCGGTATAATCTTACGAAATACCGCGATATACAGGTTTGGTCATACTATAATAATTATAATACATGTAGTGCATTTAAGAAAAAATATTAAATTATAAAATAGCTATAACTTTGTGATTCTGTTTAGGCCAGCAGAGAAGGCTTTGAAGGCCCTGACGGCCCACCACTGTTGTAATGCAATGTCAGGTACAACAAGAATAACTTCACCAACTCACAATTGTATCATAATTCACAAACTAAACGTTTCTATATTTTCCAGTGGAGAGTTGAAGTTAAAACATCCAAAGAGATTTCTAAAACCGCGACTGCAGCGTAATAAACCTCTGATGATCTGTATGCTTAACTTTTTATACAAAAATAAAATCCTTCTATACTGGCACGGTTGGCTGTTTATCTTTGTTTAACGCACCTCTGAACGTTAGCGTTGGAAGTGAGCGACAAACAGCGAACTGTGCTCCGGATAAACAGGAGCTGTGTATTTAACCTTTATTTTGTGCGACCAGAGGCATGTTGACAGCAGTCTTTACTAAGTGTTCAAGTCACAGACAGTCACAGGGCTGAGCATCACATTTTATGAAAAACATGAAGGGCACTCAGACCTCCTCCATGGTGGTCTCCAGCACTGAAAAACACAATACCCAAAATGCAATGGGTTCTTCCTTGTTCCCTGCTACACCCTTCAAACAAGTTATATGAAAACTGGGCCAGTAGTTGTTTAATCCTGCTGACAAACAAACAAACAAACAAACTATAAACCTTGAGGTAATAATTAATGTCTTTACATCTTTAGAAAACCCAGAACATTGTTGAACAAAACCTGCTGTTTGTAATGTATTTCCTAACCATCTGAATGGAAACATATGGATCCACTGCGCAATAAATAAAACCTGGTTCTCCAGTTGCGACTGTATTTCATGTTCTTGCTTTTTTTGTACAGACAACATTTTGTTTTTTAAATTAACAATATAACATCAATATAGACAAATATAACAGATCTTTCCTTAGAATGTTGTTTCACGGTGTATAAGAACAGCCGTTTGTTTTGTTAAACCGTCAGCTGCTTTAAACGTCTTCAGAGACGCCGTTCAGGTCGACGGGCTGAAAGTGAGACACTCAAAGGTTTGACAGTCTTCACCTCTGATGTACTAACCCTTCTCTTCCGTCTCGACTCTCTTCTGGTTAGATGTCCTACCGGTCCACCTCGGCAAATTCCTGGTACACATTTTGTGTTTTGTACTTTCCAGAAGCTTCTGGTCTGGAGATCATCCGGGGTTAATTTCACCGTTTTCAGACTGCACCATTTATGTCAAATACTAGAAAGAATTCACTAACCCTGCTGGGTCTTAATGTCACGGCTTAAATGAACAGAGCAGAGGAAGTAACGGTCAGCCAGCTGTAGAGTCAGATGAAGTTAAAGGGTTCACATGTCTCCAGGCTGCATTAAGCCTGGTCTAGGTGCAGTGTGAGAACGGTTATGATTCAGTCATTGAAACAAAGAAACATGGATTCTAATCATGGGTCTGATCAACTTGCATGTCGTACTGAAGGCACCGTTCATTTCTGGTTCATTCATCATGCGATCTTCCTCTTTGCTCTTATTCTAACCTTGATTTAAAGTTTTGATTCTGTTTTGTTTTTAGTTTTTTTCCCAGTGATTCAACTCATTAATGATCACAATCCTAATCCTGATTTTTTCCAGGGCGACTACGTCTGGTTGGACTTGAAGACCGGTCGTGAGTTTGAGGTGCCGGTCGGCGCGGTGGTCAAACTCTGTGACTCCGGACAGATCCAGGTGCTGGATGACGAAGGAAACGTAAGTTGTGAAACACTCGTTTGTGTTACATTCAGTCTGTGGGAGCATGCGATACTGAAACACTCCCTATGTGTATACTACTGCACCTGTACTGTATATAGTGCACTATGATGAACCCTCGCCATTTCATTTGATCGTCCTGAATGTGTGTGTGAAATCACCCCTTCCCCTTTCTCCCCCCTCCCCCGTAGGAGCACTGGATCTCCCCCCAGAATGCCACCAACATCAAGCCGATGCATCCCACCTCCATCCACGGTGTGGAGGACATGATCCGCCTGGGAGACCTCAACGAAGCTGGCATCCTCCGCAACCTGCTCATCAGATACAGAGAAAAGCTCATATATGTGAGTAGTACTGCAGTACTGTTCTAATACTACTGCTGCACACTGGTCGACTACAACCTGCCAACCAGTAACCAATCCACCACTAACCCATTCCCACCAGGTATGAACATGCCTCACCTCGGTAATGATATGTGCTCACCAGTGTTGTTAAGCGTAAATATTTTAATACGACCCACATTGTGGCAGCAGTAGAATCGGTAGAGTTACTGTACTGTAGGTGACCTGTTGTTTTTTACTTTAAAGTATATCCAATGATTTCATTTGATATGCGATCACATGACATTCAGCGCACATGTACACCTGCAGCAACACGTCATACGGATCTCAAATCAACACCAGGTTTAATCTGAGTCATACACACATGTGGAGTACAAGTCTTCAAGGACTTTAATTGAGCATACAGTATTCATTAATTACATATTTCCATCGATATTATGCCCAAACAAATGGTAAATACA
>JAVDOI010000033.1:1126237-1133737 GCA_032191485.1 Leptoclinus maculatus
TGACTACAGAGACGTTACTACTAGGCTTCTTGAATATATATATATATGGCACTACATAGTTAGATATTGTAATGTTCCAGAGATTTTCTCAATCGGGACCTTTTGGGGTTTTAATTGAATGCCCCTGAAGTAGAGTATGCTTTAGGACGGGACTACCTTGTGATTGACAGGTTGCTACCTGAGCCGTGCATCTCTACGTCACTCCTCCACAGTCCAAATAAAATGTAACTACCGGTCACTGGATGCATAAAAATCAAAGATGGCGACGGCCAAAATCAAAGATGATAATGGCCAACATGCCGAAATCGAGGCTTCAAAAAAGCAGTGGGTGACATAACTACATCCACTTCTTATGTTCAGTCTATGAGTTACACAAGTAAGAAAGAGAGGACAGAGTCTGAACCTCAACTGTATCTTGATCTGGTATTAAAATGTATGTTCCTTTGAAAATGTTGTTTTATACCCCATGAAAACACACAAATACACACAGAAGTACACACCTGCAGCTGGGTTATCCTCCATATGACATCATCTTCATGGTTTGTCTTCCAGCCTTTGGCAACGCTAAAACCATCCGCAACGACAACTCGTCTCGTTTTGGGAAATACATCGACATCCATTTCAACAAGAGAGGAGCCATAGAGGGAGCCAAGATAGAGCAATACCTGCTGGAGAAATCCAGAGTCTGTCGACAGGTACGCACACGATGATAACACCTGTCCACCTGCTCACACTTTGAGCTCCTCAGGATACAAATAACCCAAACATTATGACAACATGGCACACACCTTTTCCAGCCCAATTTTCTGCTGAAATGTCCCTTTGTGGTTCATTTAATGAGAGGATTCCTTAGACATTCACATGCTAACGTTAGCATGCTAACATTCACATGCTAACGTTAGCATGCTAACATTCAGGATCTTTTAATAATCTTTCTGCAGGTTATAAAGTAGCAAACAAAGAATATTTTTTTCTAATCATCAATATACAAATACACACACGTAGAAGTATTTTCTATATTTTGATTGTCTTTCATGCTCTCTCGTTTCTCTCTTTACATATCACGTTATAGTGTTTGTGTATATACGTACATGACATTTTATACTTTAATATATTATTATATATGTATATAATCATACTTATACCTCTGAAGCCAGGTTTTTTTTCCAAAAATAATTACAGTATTGTATTGTATTTATTGTATATTTCTTTTTTTTAATGTCATCTCATATTTCTTATTTTATTTTGACTTCATTTAAATAGTTATGTATCAGCCCGTGTCTGTGCTGCTGTAATGTGTAATGTTCACTCTCTGCAGGCCCACGATGAGAGGAACTACCACGTCTTCTACTGCATGCTGAAGGGCATGACTGCAGAGGAGAAGAGGAAACTGGGTCTGAGCAAGGCCACCGACTACACCTACCTGACCATGGTGAGTACTCCCTCCGTCCCCGTGGGAGCTCTGCGGTCACGTCGTCAGCAGTAGAGACTTTGACCTTTGGCAGTGAACGGTCACTTGAGTATCAGGACATTGAAACGCTCAGTGAGTGAACAACAAACAGCTTCACCCGTAAACACTGACAGAGATGATGGGATAAGAAGGTGAAATACACTGAGAGCAGTACTTAGACGGAACAGTTTGTTTTTGGAGTACCAGGACATTGTGAAAACACTAATAAGGTTATGAGTGACATCTTTAAGATCATAACATAACATAGAGCTGCAGCCTCTGAAATGTAGTGGGGGGGGGGGGGGGGGGGGGGACAAGATGGGAATCACCACATGAACTTTCTGTTCCTTTATAAGTTCATAAGAGTTTTAAGGGAAACGTCCTTAAAAACTGACCAAACTTCTTCCGGCTCTACGAGTTTGATAACAGAGAAGGTTTCAGGGATGTAAACGTGTTTGTTTTGTCCTTTACAGTCAAACAGCAAGAACATAGCTATAACAGCTTTAACTAAAATATAATAGGACAAAATACTCAATACAAATAGATGATATTTAATATTTGATCGCCACAAACTGAGTCCCTCTTTCTCTCTGTTTCTCTGCAGGGTAAATGTACAGTTTGTGATGGCCGAGACGACATGAAAGAGTACTCCAACATCCGCTCTGCAATGAAGGTACTTCTTAAAACCACACACTGAACCACACTGATCAGAGTACAGCAAACAGACATTAGCTCCAGGTGTAACTTCAGCGCTTTAGGAGCTACTTAAAGTCAAATAATACTCTTAAAACTGATCGCCTGTGCTCTGTTCTGCAGGTGCTGATGTTCACAGACAAAGAGAACTGGGAGATTTCTAAACTGCTGGCTGCTATATTACACATGGGGAACCTCAGATATGAAGGTAAAGTCAGAAGGTTCTTGTGTTGAGTGAATGAGTCTGTTGCTGCTCTGGCATGTTTCCCTGTATACCAGTAGACACTATTCAGGACTGGAAGGTTCAGAAAAACTATTTATGTATATTTTAATCCACAGTTAGTATTGTCCTAAGACGACACAGATGCATTTGTAGTAAGTAGGTATAATGAGTTATCTTAGTAGTAAAGATCTAAAAACAATCAGAAAGTATCAGATCTCTAGTACAAAGGAAATAAAAGATATTTTGGTTGTTGCAACACAGAGGTTGACAAAGCATTTCCAGTTGTAGTTATTGTAGCATTATTATGGTACGGCAGTATAACCGTCCCAACATTGAATGAGCCGCCTGTTGACCTTTGGCCCCGCAGCTCGTACCTACGACAACCTGGATGCCTGCGAGGTCGTCCGGAGCCCGAACCTCACCACTGCTGCTACGCTGCTGGAGGTGACACACACACACACACGCACGCGCACGTGCACGCGCACACACACACGCGCACGCGCACGCGCGCACGCGCACGCACACGCACACGCACACACACACACGCGCACGCGCACGCACACGCACACGCACACGCACACACACACACGCGCACGCACACGCACGCACACGCGCACACGCACACGCACATGCACACGCACACGCACGCACACGCACGCGCGCGCACGGCTGTCAATCTCTTTCAGTAATGGCAGGTTCGTCCATATGCGCTTCAGTGTGTGAGTGGGTGGTTTAGACACCACTTGCAGCGTGGTGCTATAGTGTTGTAATGGTGAAGTGTTCTGATAATATTAGGTCACTACGTTGTAATAACCTGCTCGGGACTACAAATGAAAATGAGCTCTCAAGCTAACTCTGGCACATTTACATTGAGCTGGAAACTGAAATGTTGATGAATGTCTGTCCCTGGTAAATAAATAAATACATAATAATGTCATACTGGAGGAGATGAAACAGTGTGTGTGTGTGTGTGTGTGTGTGTGTGTGTGTGTGTGTGTGTGTGTGTGTGTGTGTGTGTGTGTGTGTGTGTGTTCAGGTGGATGTTAAGGACCTGATGAACTGTCTGACCAGCCGAACTCTGATCACCAGAGGAGAGACCGTCTCCACCCCACTCAGCATGGAACAAGCTCTGGACGTACGGGACGCTTTCGTTAAGGTGAAACACTTGATCATTAAAAACACTTTTTATTTATCTTTTCTTCACACGTGACCTTAAATATGAGGCCGGAAATAAGATCCGTTACAGGAGGTGACAGGTGCACTGTGGAGCTTTCTACCGCGTTGAATGTATTTCCTTCAGCATGAAAGTGTTTTAAGTCCTGATGTTTGTTATACTCATGTTTACGAGCTAGAGTTCTTCTTTCCTGCCTTTAGTGGCATTTGGCTGCGTTTCTGACCAAAGAATACCCCAAATACTTCATAGTGCTACTTGAGGTCCAAGACTCTGCAGGTCTTCAAAGTACTAAGGTGACTTGACGTGTGTGTGTGTGTGCGTGTGTGTAGGGAATCTACGGCCGCTTGTTTGTGTGGATCGTGGAGAAGATCAACGCGGCCATTTACAAGCCGACGCCCTCACAGCCCAAAGCTCTCAGACGCTCCATCGGACTGCTGGACATCTTCGGCTTTGAGAACTTCACTGTGAACAGGTACAGCCAAAGACCCCAAAGACCCCAAAGACCCCAAAGACCCCAAAGACCCCAAAGACCAGCATCCAGACCTGGCATAGACAGGGCAGTAACACGACCAGCTGGTCTCATTAGCATCACGAGGAGTTCCTTTCTCCGTATCATCTCGGTCCCGTTAGTTTTCCTCCTCGTTGATTGTTGTTTGTTGATCAGCTGCAGCGTGTTTGTCTCGTTCTCTGTTTCCTTCTCATTTCTATGAAGTCTTCAACATGAATGATTGTGAAATAACTAAAGAAAGGATTGAAACTCCTATGAACAGAGTTTATAAAAGAGTTTCATAGAACCAATCATATTGAAGGTGTACAGCCTCCGGCTGCGTAACCAACACCACCTCCCACCTCCGTGGAGACGTCTTGTCCAATAACCTCTGACCTCGGTAATCAAACGCACCCCTCAAATTCTACACGCAAGACTGTCCAAGTCTGCTTAGAGGGGCGAAAACCAGGATAACTTAATACCTCTAGTCACCGTCGTATCTCTTGTTTCAGGCTAAAAACGTCAGTCTCTCCACCAGCCGGATATCGACGATGTTAGGTGTGTGTGTGTGTGTGTGTGTGTGTGTGTGTGAATAGGTGCAGGAGGACTGAGTTAACTCCAGGGTGGACCCGCTCGTGTGAGTCAACCCTGGGGGAGGAACCCTGTGTAGTTGTGAACCTCTCTTGGTTTTCTATGGGCGGTTAAAGGCCCTGGTCCTAACATTCTTCACTTAAAGTACCAATCTAAATCCACACTGCTTCTTAATACACAACCGCTAGCGTCTAAACATGATCATCAACACTGCAACATCTTATATGAAAGCTTTAACATCAATTTCCATCAGACTCCTAAGTCTACACAAATTCAAACACAATCATCAATCTCGTACCGAGTCGGTGAATCACATCCATTCATTTTATCTTTAATTCTTAACAGTAATAACATTTAAATTCTATGTGTAATCTAAAATCCTACTGTCAGCCTATTCCCAGGAGGAGAACACTCTGACCTTTAGGAGACTACGGGAACCCCAACAGAGAAGAGCAACACTGGACAAAATACAAAACCAGTTTTATTTGTTTTTTACAAAAAGAAAAATAGTCGAAGTTACAAAAATTGAAATATCGGAAAAGTTGATACAAGGATCAAAAATGCTCTTAAAGCATGCAGCTAACAAAGATCATCTGTCCGTCCTCACGTCTTCGTCTCAAGAAAAGAAGTCCTTCATCTCTCTCCTCTCCTCCTCTTCATCCTCTCCTCTCCTCTTCTTCATCTCTCTCCTCTCCTCCTCTTCATCCTCTCCTCTCCTCTTCTTCATCTCTCTCCTCTCCTCTTCTTCATCTCTCTCCTCTACTCTTCTTCATCTCTCTCCTCTCCTCCTCTTCATCCTCTCCTCTCCTCTTCTTCATCTCTCTCCTCTCCTCTTCTTCATCTCTCTCCTCTCCTCTTCTTCATCCTCTCCTCTCCTCCTCTTCATCCTCTCCTCTCCTCCTCTTCATCCTCTCCTCTCCTCTTCTTCATCTCTCTCCTCTCCTCCTCTTCATCCTCTCCTCTCCTCCTCTTCATCCTCTCCTCTCCTCCTCTTCATCCTCTCCTCTCCTCCTCTTCATCCTCTCCTCTCCTCTTCTTCATCTCTCTCCTCTCCTCCTCTTCATCCTCTCCTCTCCTCCTCTTCATCCTCTCCTCTCCCTCCTTCATGTCCATATTTGGTAGACAATAGTTCCTTCTTCCATCAGTTGAAGAAACAGTTCAAGTCTTGATTAACATCTTATCTTGACAGGCCAGAGTTTTACTCCCCGGTATCCCCCTTTTTCAAAGAGGACTGTGAGGGGAAGTTTTGCAAGATAGTTCCTCACCATCGGCCCCCCCTTGTCTTTGACCTCGAGAACAACTTTCAATGGTATCTTCCCGTGCTCCATGCGTTAAGGTTATAACTCGTACACAATGAGCCTGATTGTTCCCTGATGCAGCACATCCTATACTTCACTAATGTATGGCCTATCCGATAAGGTCCAGGGCTCTCCAGCACAAAGGCCCCTTTGAATCAGGGGGTTTGTAACCCAATGATTTACTTCTTTGCTGTCCCCTTTGCTCCAGTGATGACTGCACCTCTTCTGATTAGAGTGAGATTCACTATTGGTTCACCTTCTTTGATTCTTTTTACACATACATTCAGCATTATAATGATCACATGATTATATTTTAACAAAGGATATAGAGTCACACATTAAAACAAAAAATCATCCTTCAACCACCTCGATACGATATGAGAATACATGTTACAGGGTAAGTGTCTCAAACTTCATGATGTGGTCACTTCGTTCTGTCTTTGTCTTCTCTCTTCCCTGAGGCAGGGAGGGGTCATTTGGAGTCTCATAGGGAGGGTTATTTAGACTATCAGAGTTCATTTGCAGTTTGCTCCAACACCTCAGCTTCCTCCTTGATACTAACAATTGTTCACTCATAGTTACATTAAACCTACTAATTTAATAATGTTTTATTTATTTTAATACCAAGATAGTTTCTAGGTGTAGCGTGTCTCGGACGTTATTGGTGGACACCTCAACAATATGTATCTTGCATTAGATTGATGTTTGTTGGGACCAGTTGTGTATCAACTTGAAAATAAGCTGTTTGTCAAACTGGCCTCTTACAATGTGAATAAATGTCAAGTTAAACTTCTTCCACCGAGTGCAAAGTCATTCTCTCTCGTGGCTTCTCGCCCCTCCGCCCCGCAGCTTTGAGCAGCTGTGCATCAACTTCGCCAACGAGAACCTGCAGCAGTTCTTCGTCCGGCACGTCTTCAAGCTGGAGCAGGAGGAGTACAACCTGGAGAACATCAACTGGCAGCACATCGAGTTCACCGACAACCAGGACGCCCTGGACATGATCGCCATCAAACCCATGAACATCATCTCGCTCATCGACGAGGAGAGCCGCTTCCCCAAGGTACGAGCTGGTGGGACGCAGATAAGCGACCGACCGAGTACCCCACCGCTCTCGCCTTCCTTTTTCGAGACTGCAGAAACGTGAGCTGCTGAGTGTAAACCCGCGGTATCGCCGTCTGCCTCGCTCAGAGGCCGTCCTCACCGTAATAACACTACTATAGGACCAAGGGAGGTCAGACGGCAGCTGGTACCACGGGTTTGCACTTTGCGGCTCACGCTACAGCAGTTTTCACTACGGTGGCCTTGAGGTCACTCAACAACTCCAAAGGCCTCTCTTTGGAGCCAGTGTTTGGTTTGTCCCTTCTGGGCTACTGTAGAAACATGGCGGAGGACTCAGTGAAGTCAACCTGCTCCCTGTGTAGATGTGAAGGACTCATTCCTAGTTTCAGGTGATACGCTTCAGAAAACATAGTTATGAATAGTTATGAATATTATATTTCAATCTGCCAGTAGATGAGATGCCACACACTGGCCCTTTAAGGAAATGTACAAATTATTAGCACCCAAATCCACTGTGGATTGTTT
>JAVDOI010000033.1:1136237-1148737 GCA_032191485.1 Leptoclinus maculatus
TAACAAGACCTTCTGGAGTCATACATTGTGAACACCACACGAGCATTGACCGTCTCACAGACTGGATCAGAGCCGTGAGCTGTGAGCGAGTGGTACATTATTGTACAGTGTGGGCGATGCCGCTGCATGCCGTGCTGTTCGTAAAGTTTATTTGGTGCTTAAGAAACTTCTGGATGTGTTCAATACATTACCATGGCACATATTGTATGGACTCACCATTCTGAATCATGTTTGTGTGCTTAGGTTTTACTTGCTCCCATGTCCTCTTGATGGTTAAACTACATGGGGCTTGAAAGCACTCATAATTATATGACAGTGTTATTAGTACACCATAGCATATCATTATTGTACTCATGATGAGAAGAGAGAGAATCACACAAGTTCTTTTCACTGCTTCAATTGATTGAATGTCTGATTATGAATAATATACATACTGATCCATACACAGATTCACACACATATTCAAACTCCTAGTTCTATATGGTAATCTACACATACATGTATATACACATGTATAGTATGATACATAAGCGCATACAGTACATATATCCTCATAAGTATCTATTAATTCGTATCAATTAGATACTCTTCGGGCTTGTTTTATCTACTTATTCTGAAAGAGTTGAGATGATTATTTTCGCTATAAGATCTCATTCGATGATGCATTCCATTAACCTTTTGGGCCCGAACAGTACCGATCACTACCGCACAATGCAATTTTCAGTAACAAATATAATATTTCCACAACCATGCAGCATACCGTTTGAACGAAGAATTTCTCATGAACAGAAGCATGTGTAACACTTTACACACTTTCTCAAATGACGACCTCTCGTGACCTCTCATAAGTTTATGTCTCTTGCTCTGGCCTACTTCACTCTATTCACTCCAATTCTTTTGTGTGTGACTACTACTAATTTGGAGCAAAAACGCCTAAAATGACATACCCAAATTAAAATGTCTGTAGCGTCTGAACCACTCTGACTATATGCATCAATGAGGTCTTGCCAGAAAAAAACCTAAAGTTCCTTGTGAAAGTGTCAGAAAACCTGTAGGTCATACAGAAACAGAGCAGTGGGCCTTTGAAGTCAGTACAAATGTAAGAGTTTTGTCCGTCTAAAATAGAAAAGTATCTTTCAGTATAAATAACTGCCTGTGGCTGTATCTGTACAGGTAAAGGACAGTATAGGGCTGTAACTAAACTATCAATGAACACCTGCCTCAAATGTATTTGAAGAAGATAGGACAAAGTATTACCATTCTACAGTGTTCTGTCCATGAAAAGATTCATCAGAAAAAAAACGCACGTGAAAAGTGAAAACTATGAACACGTTGGTTGACAGCTTATGAAAAAGAAGTGTTAGGTTTCTACTATAAATACTAGCCTTTTCTGAAGCCGCTAGCTCCATGGTAACATCCGCTAGTACATTCACTAGTAAAGTCGGGTCTGTAATGTATCTTTCGCCGTCGAAATGCTGCAAGACCTGACTTGCAGCGGTCATGGCGACTTTGGACGGTGTGTGTTTGGGCTCCTTTTGTGAAAAATCCATAAAAAATAAAAGAAAATCGATGTTTTCTTTGCAAAGATGAGGATTTTGTGCATGCTGGGATACCAAAAACGGCCATGTTTTGTGACGTAATTTTCGTAAGCAAGCCGTACGAACGGAAGGGATGGCGGTGTTAGATTTAGCCATGATTATGGTCTGGACTTCCTCATATGCGTTCATGATCATCTCCTGCTCGCCAGCGGAGAAAAAAGACGCTCTTTCTTTGACTTTATTCGCTATTGTACTGTTAGAAAATCATGGTTTCGGTGATCGATGCTTACCCCCTTTGACGTAAAACGGGCACGCCCAATTATCCTGATGACTGAGGTCTTGTTCGATTTAACGAGACTGTTTGACTCAACAGTCGCTGAGTCAAATGTCAGAGTGAGTTCACACATATGCAGGTCGTGAACTTTCTCATGAGGACACCAAAGCACACATATGATATTCATTTAGATTTTCTGACCCCAACAAAAAGCTCGAAAGTCAACGTTTATTGAAATAAGATAGATGTCTTTAAACAAACTGTCCCACACAACTGTCCCTCCCTCTGGATGTACACAAAAGGAGGAAACAGTGAGAAGTTATAGTCAGTGAAGAAAGTTCATGACTTTGTTGGTCTGTCATTGAGACATTTAGAGGCAATCGAAATGCTCCTGGTCTCACGTTGCACGTTTAAAATCAGGCCTGAGGATCTGAGGCTTGCTTCTCAAAAAGGCTTTTTATTAATTAACTATTTTATTTCCAAAATGCCTTGCTTATTATTATTATTATTAAATTATTATTATTCAAATTACTTTATTACTATGGTTATTTTATTCCATTATTTTTAATTGATTTGCCTTACTTCAGTTTTGAAATCTTTTGATCTGGTTCGACCATGTGAAGCATTATAAAAGTACCATATCAATAAAACAATACTCAGATAAGCTTTACATAAAAATAAACATTAGTTATATTAGTTTCTGGGGATTTCTCATAGCAACAGTTGGTACTTAGCTTTATTTTGACTGGAAGTGTTTGTTGTGTCTAACGTGACATATTGTCATTTAGTTCCCCTCTGTGACCACCAGAGGGCAGTAAACACACTAACATACAGAACCCTCACCATACAACACTTCACTATCAACACTTCTACAACTCTACATTCTGCTGAAACATACTTTAGTAGTGGAGTATTATCACATTATGGTAGTAGTACTTTTACTGAAGTAAATGATCTGAATACTTCTTCCATCTCTGGCTGCAACTAACAATCATTTCCCTTTTTGATTAATCTGTTCATTATTTTACGGATTAATCAATCGTTGGTCCATTAATTGTCAGGAAAAGCCTCAAATTATAACATTTGAACCAGCAAATGTTTCTAATTTTTGCTTTAAAATAAATAGAATAGAAAACGATCGACTAATCGACTTGTAACAACAAAGTTGTTCTGGCTTCACTTTTAATTTTAACTCTGAACCTGCAACGTCAGCCTCACAAAGACCTTTATAGTTAGAGACGGAAAGAGGAAAAAGGTTAGTGTCAGAGCTCAGGAAGAGAGAAAGGAGTCCTCATTGTTTCTGACCATGTTTCTGTGCTGTGTGTGTGTGTGTGTGTGTGTGTGTGTGTGTGTGTGTGTGTGTGTGTGTGTGTGTGTGTGTGTGTGTGTTCAGGGGGCAGAGACCAGGAAGCGTTCGCCCACTCTGAGCAGTCAGTTCAAGAGATCTCTGGAGCTGCTGATGAGAACTCTGAGCGTCTGTCAGCCTTTCTTCGTTCGCTGCATCAAACCCAACGAGTACAAGAAATCCATGGTGAGTGTCTGCACTCTGTGTCCAAAGAGAATATCGTAGAATGAGTTTATGAGTTTACTTCTAAAGGGTTTTAGTTGACAAGCAGTGCAACAGAAATAGAACCACTCGGTCAGTCGACTGGCTCTGCAGCAGCTGGACAGTTCACTAACTGTTAAAATGAACTGTGGGGCAAAATACTGTAAACAAATGAAGTCTAATAATATCTTAATTCATATTTCAAACAGTTGTAAATTGAAGCAAATGAATATTTACAGTATTTAATATTTACATGTTTTTAAACTTGTTTTAAGTGTTAAAATAATCTCCTCCACACGTTGTACTTCTTCCTGTTATTTTGTCCAAGTCTGCCGATAGATGATAGATGATAGATGATAGATGATAGATGATAGATGATAGATGATAGATGATAGATGATAGATGATAGACGATAAATGATAGATGATAGATGATAGACGATAGATGATAGATGATAGATGATAGATGATAGATGATAGATGATAGATGATAGATGATAGACGATAGATGATAGACGATAGACGATGTATGATAGATGATAGGTGATAGATGATAGATGATAGATGATAGGCGATAGATGATAGATGATAGATGATAGATGATAGATGATAGATGATAGATGATAGATGATAGACGATAAATGATAGATGATAGATGATAGACGATAGATGATAGATGATAGATGATAGATGATAGACGATAGACGATGAATGATAGATGATAGATGATAGGTGATAGATGATAGATGATAGACGATAGATGATAGACGATAGACGATGTATGATAGATGATAGGTGATAGATGATAGATGATAGACGATAGATGATAGATGATAGATGATAGACGATAGACGATGAATGATAGATGATAGATGATAGATGATAGATGATAGATGATAGACGATGAATGATAGATGATAGGTGATAGATGATAGATGATAGATGATAGGCGATAGATGATAGACGATAGACGATAAACGATAGATGATAGGTGATAGATGATAGATGATGAATGATAGATGATAGATGATAGATGATAGATGATAGATGATAGATGATAGATGGTAGACGATAGACGATAGATGATAGACGATGAATGATAGATGATAGATGATAGATGATAGATGATAGATGATAGATGATAGATGATAGATGATAGATGATAGACGATAGATGATAGGTGATAGATGATAGGTGATAGGTGATAGGTGATAGGTGATAGGTGATAGATGATAGATGATAGACGATAGACGATAGGTGATAGATGATAGGCGATAGGCGATAGGCGATAGATGATAGGTGATAGATGATAGGCGATAGGCGATAGATGATAGGTGATAGATGATAGGCGATAGGCGATAGGCGATAGGCGATAGATGATAGGTGATAGATGATAGATGTCCTCTCTCCCCTAACTGTCGCACCTCGTTCAGCATAAGAACAATAATGTATGATTTATTGAATGTGTATTTATGGGGAGAAGTATGGAGCATAAACCAAACACACCACAGCCTTTATAGCCTGAGCTCATTAGCAGTGCTCGTCCCTGATGGACCTTTTCTAAGACATACAACTGACCCACAGATACACACGAGAGTACAGAACATTAACTTATCCAGTCGTGTGTTCGGTATTTCACAAACATATGCATGTCCACTAAAAACCTGCCTTAAACCTTTGCTGCTCGTTTGTAGAGCGCCTGCACAATCTTCAGACTGTGGCAGAAGAGCAATGTTTAAATCATAGGACCACTAAAAGCACCTCCTACTTAAAGTTGCCGATTGATTGATGGATGTCGTGATATTATTGCTGACGTAAGCACTCTTCATATTTTGTTTAACAGGAAGCAAAGATGATTAGATTTTGATATAAAAATACAAAGAAATAGATTTTTTACATAAATGGTTGAATAGGTGCCCTTTCATCTATAGTTCTTCACCTTTAACAAGGAGTTTGAGATGACGACCTTTAACCCCCATCAGGGTTACCTGTGTATTTACACACCTGAGGTGTCACCTGATGTTGGAGGTCAGTAAACTCACCCTTCCTGTCACAGTGTTTGTGTCTGTAGTTGTTTGACAGGGAGCTGTGTGTGCGTCAGCTGAGGTACTCGGGCATGATGGAGACCATTCGCATCCGCCGCGCAGGATACCCCATCCGCTACACCTTCGTGGAGTTCGTCGACCGCTACCGGGTGCTCATGCCTGGAGTCAAACCGGCGTACAAACAGGTGTGTGTGTGTGTGTGTGTGTGTGTGTGTGTGTGTGTGTGTGTGTGTGTGTGTGTGTGTGTGTGTGTGTGTGTGTGTGTGTGTGTGTGTGTGTGTGTGTGTGTGTGTGTGTGTGTGTGTGTGTGTGGTTGTTTAATATGCACGGATAGAAGTCCATTTTTTGGGGAATATTCTGTTTGAAAAAGTAGGGGTTGTCTCACGAGACAATCATGTGTTCACAACATCAGATATTGTTTTTGAATGGAGAGAGTAGCTGTGACACCGGCTCCTACACAGGGTTGCATCATGGATTGGTTTTAGCCTCAATGTTGCTAAGCTAGCGAGTTTCTTCAAGTCAGTTTAATGTGAAATGCTATAATAAGTGAAATAAATGAATGAAAACGACGACAAAGTTTTCAAATGCAGAAGCAGACTGTGAACTGAATCATCTGCCGAGCAGTCAGCAAGTAACACTGTCACAGATTTAAACCCACTGGCACCAAACAACTGAGGCGTGTGTGTGTGTGTGTGTGTGTGTGTGTGTGTGTGTGTGTGTGTGTGTGTGTGTGTGGTTATTATGATACATGGAACAGATCACACAGATGACACCACATGTGGGACACTGTGTTTGGTCACCATGCAGTTTCTTTCCCACAATCTCGACAGCAGTCTGTTTTCTTTGGACCAGACATGTTTCCTGCCTCACTTTGCTGCTTCAGAGGTTCTGTGTGTGTGTGTGTGTGTGTGTGTGTGTGTGTGTGTGTGTGTGTGTGTGTCTCACTTAATTAACAGTTTAGAGTTAGTATTTGTCAGATTAGATTTATGATTCAGTTCAAGTTTTAGAATTGTTAAATATGTTCTGTGACTAAACTTAATTAAATGTAATTAATAATATTTGACTATTAGGACACAGTCACACATACATTTTTGGGAAAAGTTACAAAACCCAAAGTATTGAATTAATAAATACGTTAAATGGAGAAAAGACCATTTTTTAGATATTAATCTTCCTTTCTGGATAAATAATGTTGAAAAAATGTCAACTAGTTTTTGGTTTAAGAACAAATTCCTGCAAATCAGCCTCAGCTGTACTTTGTACAGTTAACATGTTGAACATTGTAGCTGCTAAACATCTGCATGTTGAAGGGACAGAATTATATGTTTCTATATTTGACTTACTTCACTTACTTTTACCAAAGTGTCCTTCTCTCAATACTGTGTGACTTCCTGTGTCTCAGCTCTAAGCTCATTGCTTCTTACTGAAGACATCTTTAAAAAACTGCTCACGAATGTAAAGTTTGAATAAAAAAACAAGTCTCAGCAATAAAAGTACTCAAGCTGGAGGAAAATAGCACATTTGTTGGGGACTATTTTCAGTGGCGGATTAATCCAGATTTGGTGCTTTAGTGAGGACGATGTGTGTGTTCATGGAGTCACAGTGCAACAGTGTGACTCACTGATGTATTTTAACTGAGCTCTACGATATATCAGGCTTTAATACTCATTAATCCTTAGTGTTGGTCTTTTCTTTAGAAAACTAATACTGATTCTTCCACCCTATCACTGTTAGCATGTTAGCATGCTAACTTTGAGCAGTCAGCTCAAAGTCTCAGGGAGCACACTCACAGTTACAACATGTCAATCTGTTGTCGTGTCTCTCGTCCAGGAGGACCTGAGGGGAACCTGCCAGAGGATCGCTGAGGCGGTGCTCGGCAGAGACGATGACTGGAAGATGGGAAAGACCAAGATCTTCCTCAAGGTACGACTGCATCAAAAGGCGGCTCCGCTCAATTCGGAGATCTGATGAACGATAAGATGAAACATGATGTGTGGGTGCAGCCTGGAGGACAAGAGAGTCCAAGAAAACCCATATCTAAAAAAAGACACTTCACTATATCGGTGTGGTTTGAGTAAATGCTTCCAACAAGGAGCTCTTTGCTCTCATGACTGCTGGTATCAATCAGCAATATCAGAAGCATTTTGTGCGGCCAAATTCTAAAATAAGATGTCTTGCCAACCGTCACATCCGTTCAATTCCAGCAATGTGTACCAAGAAAATACAGCTGAGTGCATCACGACCTGCTCTTCTGAGTGCAGTTGTCTAGCTAATGAAGTTCTTTCTCTAAGTGTTCAACACATTATACAAAGAAAGACTTTGTTTGAACTGTTCAGCTGCAGCTAATAAACCAGTTCATCCCAGTAGTGAGGACTGTTGTGATCCAGTTCACATGCCTGCTGATGGGAAAGTGTGTGTGTTTCTGTTTCCTGCTGTGTGTGTGTGTGTGCGTGCGTGCGTGTGTGTGTGCGTGCGTGTGTGTGCGTGCGTGTGTGTGTGTGTGCGTGTGTGCGTGTGTGTGTGTGTGTGTGTCACAAGAGATGGTGAGTAAATGACTAAAGGTGTTTAAGTTCCCATCAGGTGTGTCTATGTTTCTGTGTGTATTTAAACGTTATATAAGTATTGTTATTGCATATGTGTGAATGTGTGTTTTGGTTTCCCGCCCATGAGGACAGATGTTGTCCAGAGGTCACTGGGCACATCCGTTAGCCGGTTGCCACGGTGACACTGTCACTTCTTTCCCCAGAGGTTAAATGAAAATATCAGCTGATGATGATTTAGGCTCAGTTTGTTTTCAGTGTGTGATTGTGATCGAGCGATGACATGTTTACACCCAATACGTTGAGTTTTAAATGCATGGAACAGTGTTCATCAAAGTGTTCATCAACATCCCACAATACCACCAAAGATCAGCTCCTGTGTTCTGCAATGTAAAACCGCTGTTTTTGTCAACGGAGTCGAGCAGCTTTGGAGAGAGCAGATGTAATGTCTTCAGTTCCACATCGGAAAGGTCTGTCCGGACTAGACTGTAAAGAGACAGCGTTGTTTTAAAGGTAAATGGTATTTACGTTGTTCCTCAGCGGTTAGCGAAATGGTCAAAATCTTAAAAGCTGAAACTAGTGTCCTTAATATTCAGAGTACCAGTATTAAAGTGGTTTGTCTTCCCTGGATAGATGATGTGGGTGGGAAAGGGAGAAAGTTTAAGACTTTCCATGTTTTTATTCCACTTCCTGTGTGCAAAAACAAAAGAAGTCACATGAATGAACCGGGTGAATCTACGGCTCCCGTTAGAGGAGACTGGAGGATTTAAGGCTAATCTCTATCAGGCCGTACCGCTCGGCTGGACAGGAAGCAGAACAGGAAGTAGAAAGTGCAGGGGGGTTGAAGGCAGGCCAGTACCCACACTTCCTCCTACAGGACGGATGGACGGGAGAAGGTTATGTCTGTTAGGTGTCGTGTTAGCAAACTGGAAAGCTGTCAGATCAAAGGGTGTGGGGGGGGGGGGGGGGGGGGGGCAATGCTAGACTGAAATATCTCAGCAACTATTGGATGGGTTACTGTGATGTGCAGACATGTATGGTTCCTAGAGGTCTGATGACTCTGGTGACCTCCATTGTTTTCTATCCCTCTATGGAATGATGTTAATCATCTAGTTATATAATTAGGCAGCTGTTGGTCATTTCTTATCAATTTGTCTGATTAAATTGTGAAACAGAAACAGTATTTTTGAGTTGTGGATATTCAGTGATAATCTTTGCTTTTTCTGGGTTGTTTGTTGTTTACGCTTGTTGTCTCGCTAACATATCCGTTTGAACCTTCTGTTAGAAAGCTTTCTGTGGATACAATGTGATTTTTAGTCATTAGACTCAAACGGATGAACCAGCATTGAGTGTTTGTTATATACGAGTTCTCTCTCCGGCCGTGTAGGATCACCACGACATGCTGCTGGAGATCGAGAGAGACAAGGCCATCACAGACAAGGTCATCCTCATCCAGAAGGTGGTTCGAGGTTTCAAGGACAGGTAGGCCTTAAAAAGTCTGGTGAACTTTATACATGAAACTCATTTGAGCCAGTCTTGCGTGTCACTCTCTAAACCCCGATCACATTTTGATGAATGCAGTTTCTTTTTTTGGTGATAAAATATTTTGTCATCAAGGATTCAAACAAAAGTGGTATCTGATTTCTCTTTTCCTGTCATCAGATCCAACTTCCTGAAGATGAGGAAGTCGGCTGTGTGGATCCAGAAGACGTGGAGAGGGTACCAGTGTCGGAAGAACTACGGAGCTGTGAGGACTCAGCATGATTGTGGTCTATGATGCAGCTCAGCTCGAGTAATTCATTATTATCAGAAAAGGTTGAAAAACAAACTTTCTTCTTCTTCTTTGTTTTTGTTCCTGTGCCTCCTTCAGATGCGAGCGGGCTTCTCTCGCCTCCAGGCTCTGGTCCGCTCCAGGAAGCTGTGTGCGTCGTACAACGTAGCGCGTCAGCGAATCACGGGCTTCCAGGGCCGCTGTCGGGGCTTCTTGGTGCGCCGCGCGTTCAGACACCGACTGTGGGCCGTCATCACCGTCCAGGCCTACACCAGAGGCATGATCGCTCGCCGGCTGTACAAGAGGCTGAAGGGAGAGGTGAACACAAGAAATCCAAGCGAAAGCAATAAGTCATGCTCTCAGATTGAAAGGACACAGTGTTGAATAGAGATAGGAAAGCTTCAGTACACGTGTTCCTCTCTCTCCTCTGCTGTGTGCAGAGAGGCCAGACGGGCCTCAGCAGGATGTATCAGCTGCATTCACCTTCCTGCAGGGTTGTGCCGAGGTGTGAGTGTGTTTATTGTGCTTCAGAAACAAAACCTCTGTGGAACGTAAAGTAAACAAACCTCTCTCTCTCCCACCTGATGAGCTGATGAGGACGGGTGAACTTTGAATGCTAGCTTTCATTATTATTGCTTCACTTAATTGCTTATTTCAATCCCTTAAGGTAATGTTGTCCCCACCACCTCAACACTCTGGTGACTTGAACACAGTTTAAATCTGATTTTTAACTGAGATGTTAAAGCAGCCCACTGGGGTTGAGCCCGTGTTATTTTGGTATCTAGTCGTTCTTTTCTGACAGTGGACTCCCCCCCCCCCCCCCCCCCCCCCCTCAGTACCGCAGGAGGCTGGAGGCGGAGAAGATGCGTCTGGCTGAAGAGACCAAACTGAGGAATCAGATGTCAGCGAAGCGAGCGAAGGCCGAGGCTGAGCGCAAACACCAGGTGGGAGTTCAACAAAGAACATCGAAGACATTTTCAAAACGTCCGTTTATGTTTCTTCTTCTTCTTCTAATGGATCAGAACGCATCATTGAAGTTCATATCTTGACTTTCTTTGTAGCGTACACCCTCCTGTCTTAATCAGTAGGTTGTGTTTCCTGCTTTCTCATCTCTTTACGCATTCTTTTATGAATACTAAATAGTATTACTGGTGTTTCTCCTCGGTTCAGATTGACCTGGTTACTGAGGTGTGAAAACACTGATTGAGAGCTTTTTGACCTCCTGTTTTGAGCTGTGAATCGTTCCAGCAGAGGAAACCAAGAGGCCCAACGTGTAGAATAGAGTGCAGATGCTTCCAAATATTGTTCTCATTAATACACTGGTTTTACCAGGAGCGTATGGCCCATCTGGCCAAAGAGGACGCCGAGCGGGAGAAGAAGGAGAAGGAGGAGGCCCGGAGGAAGAAGGAGATGGTGGAGCAGATGGAGAAGGCCCGATTGGAACCCGTCAACGACTCCGACTTGGTGGACAAAATGTTCGGCTTCCTGGGGACCACGACCTCTTTCCCGGGCCAGGAGGGACAGGCTCCTGCCGGCTTTGAGGTGAGTCGAAAGGTTTCCGTCAGCGCGATGATATACATAATATGTATAAAAGAGTTGAACAAGGAATCTTACAACCACTGATGTTCTACGGAAGTATTCTAAGTGCAGGTCCTTTAAGTTATTTAAATATCCCTCAGATCTTTTGTGATGATGTAAATTCATTGTGATGACTCATTTCTTTCACTTGTGCAGTTTAAGAAATTTCCTTTTTCAGTCAGATTTGAACTTGTTCAATAGATAAATAATAAAGTGTTGGGTTTGAGTACGAGAGACAGAGTTGACATTTATTCAGCTGCATGTATACTTAAAATACTTCTAGGTTATTTGAAAGTGGGAGAAAATGAAATTGAATGAATAACCGTATTGCATTAACAGGTTAATTACATTATTTTGACATTTGTCTGAGAGGTCAGAGGATTTTCTCATCACTTAAGAAAAGACAAACAGCAAAGTTTCATTCTGGAGAGTCTCACCTGGAGCTCCTGTCTCCTCTGCAGGACCTGGAGCGGACCCATCGGGAGCTGGAGGAGGAGGATCTGGATGAGGCTCTTCCTCTGCCTGAGGACGACGAAGAGGAGGATCTGTCGGAGTACAAGTTCGCCAAGTACGCCGCCACCTACTTCCAGGGCACCACCACGCACACGTACGCCCGACGGCCTCTCAAACAGCCTCTGCTGTTCCACGACGACGAGGGAGACCAACTGGTAGGTCACCTTTGACCCCTGACCCCACGGCAGGCTAACCAGTTTCATACAGCTGTGCAGATATTTGCTGTTTGTCTAAAATAGGCTTGTGTCTGGCTGACAAATCATTTTTTTAAACATGTCCCCAGCTCTGAAAATTGCAGCCAAACAAACAAACAGAACATTCAAATGAATGTTTTCAGTTGATCCGAAAGGCTTTTTAAACAGTTCATTTTGCTGAAGAACTGGAGAATTTCCTCAACTGGAGATCAGATTTCATCTGGCAGACTTGAAGAATAACAGTGTACGTTCCGTGTCCCGCTCAGGCTGCTCTGGCGGTGTGGATCACAGTCCTGAGGTTCATGGGAGACCTGCCGGAGCCCAAGTACCACACGGCCATCAGCGACGGGAGCGAGAAGATCCCCGTCATGACCAAGATCTACGAGACGCTGGGGAAGAAGACCTACAAGAGAGAGCTGCAGGCGCTGCAGGGGGAGGGAGGAGGAGAGGTAAGGGGGAGCAGAGGGGAGGGGAGGGGAGGGGAGGGGAGGGGAGGGGAGGG
>JAVDOI010000033.1:1153737-1188737 GCA_032191485.1 Leptoclinus maculatus
TGTGCATGATTGAGCTTTTAAAATGATATTTTCAGGCTGTAGTGTGCAAATGAGAACTCAAGGATTCAAGGATTCAAGGATTCAAGGATTCAAGGATCATTTACTGTCATTCTGCAACTCAGTGTTACACAACGAAGTGCAGTTGTGTAACCTGTATTCCTGTAGTGCAGTTTCTGCGTGCTCCAGTAATAAAAACATAAAGACAACAAATTAAGACAAAAATGTAGCAAAGTTAATAATAGCAATGCGCTTGTGTCCTGATTTATATCACACAAAGCATTTCATATTACACGGGACTGCAGTGAAGCTTCAAACAACCGACCAACAAACATGACATCATTTTTATGTATTTATCTTGTTAAGAAGTGATAAATATAACTTAAAAATTATAAATTATCTAAACAAATCTCTAAAAAACCTTCAAAAGTGGTAACAGAATCTATTATACACATTATAATCTATATGTTGTGTTGGATTTACTTAATTTTTTTTAGGTAAGCGGTCGCAGGAAATAAATGTATCTAAATCCAGATATATATTTTAAGTTGACTTTACTTAATTTATATTCATAATTTTACCTCAACTATTTTGAGTAAAGTTTACTCACTATGTTCATGTTCAGTATACTCAAATGTATTATGTAACCTCAATTACTATTTACCTATTTTGTTTTAGTAGATTCAGATCAATTTAATGGTTTAAATTCTACAAACTAAAATTAAGTTTGATTTAGTTAAACATTTTTAGCTATTACTAGTATCCAGTGGCGGGCCGTGCATGTTATACCCAGGCCTTCACTGCTATCATGCAGCTGAAATACCACCTTATAACCACATGATGGCGCCACAGCTATTATTCGTTTCTAAGGCTGTAACTATGTACGTACTCGTATTAAACCGTTCCGTACGAGGCTTACAAAATGTTTGAATAATGCTAGAGCATTTGGAAAATGCAGAAGCTTAAATTCAGGAAAACATAATGTTCTCTGTGCTCATGTAGGACAGTGGTTCTCAGCTGGTCTGGCTGTGGGACCCACCATCATCCCTTAATGACAAGCCGCGGCCCATTCGTCTCTTTAGGAGACCGTCTTATGATTTAACTTATACATTTGGATAATGATGGTAATAAATGAATATAGATTAAAAGTGCAGAGATTACAAACTGTCTGTTCAAAATATTATTCGATTTCGCACGAGTGAAACTAAATCACGTTAGAAAATCATAATCATCACAATCCTTGTAGCAGCAGGAATGAATGCTTGTCCTCCTGCAGGTCTCGTCTCTGGGCAGTGGGAACGACCACGTGATGGACGCCGTGTCGCAGTGCGAGCAGTACGCCAAGGAGCAGGGCGCCCAGGAGAGGAACGCCCCCTGGAGGCTGTTCTTCAGGAAGGAGATCTTCACGCCCTGGCACTCCCCCACCGAGGACCAGGTCGCCACCAACCTCATCTACCAACAAACCGTCAGGGGCGTCAAGTTCGGAGAGTACCGCTGCGACAGGGTGCGTTTAATATGTCTCCTTATTTACTTTAAAGAATTGACATTTTGTGAACGGAAGTGACCATATTTGGAATGCGGAGGAGTGACGTAGAGACGCCGTATACGTCTCTGGTAGAGACCTGTCAATCACAGTAAGCCCCGCCCTAAAGCATCCCCTGCTTTATGGTCTGTTTGACTCTAAATGGACCATAATGTACTAAATGAACATCATGCTGTATTGAAGAAGACTTGAAACTAGAGATTGAGACCATAAACTCATGTTTACAATGTTTACTGAGGTAATAAATCAAGAGAGAAGTAGAGTCATTTTCTCATAGACTTCTATAGAACCAGAGGAGTCGCCCCCTGGTGGACACTAGAGAGAATGCAGCTTTAACACATGAAGCCTCGTCTTCACTCTACAGAACTAGAGGTTTCGCCTGAGCTGGAGCTAGCAGCCAGTTAGCTTAGTTTAGCACAAAGACTAGAACCCTAGTGCACAGATATGAGAGTGGTCATCTAACTCAAAACAAATATGATTATTTCCCAAAATGTTGAAATATTCCTTTAAATTGTTTGTGAGAACTTAAGCTAGTTAGTAGTAGAAGTCCCTTTGCAAACATATGTTTCAGTGACTAGTTTACTTCATCTCTTTGGACTATAATTCTTTTTTATTATCATTTATGATAAAAGATGTTAAAAAAGGCACCTTAGATATATCATAAAACAACATATCTCATAGAACTAATATACACGACTTATATACACAACACAATATATATATCAGCAAAAGTACTGTCATTCTACAGTGAACTGTGTTTTTTATGTACTAATAATATAAAAACAAGTAAGAAGACTGATCAGAGAAGTGATCAACACAAAACAAAGTTCATATTCATGTGTTTCTCAGTTGCCTCACATCTAAAAACAATCCTCCAAACATACCGGTATCTGTCTCTGTCCCCAGGACGACCTGGCAGAACTGGCCTCTCAGCAGTATTACGTCGACTACGGTTCGGAGATCCTTCTGGAGCGCCTGCTGAGCCTCATCCCCTCCTACATCCCCGATCGAGAGATCAGCAGCTCCAGGACGGTGGAGAAATGGGCTCATTTCATCATGGCTGCACACAAAAAGGTCCGTCAACGTCCTCCCAGCGAGTTAATCGAGAAGGGAACCTGCAGGTTTTAGCCAGGCCTCTAGGGGTGTCAGTCCACCTTCACGATTTACATTTAGACTCAGAAATGATCAAATGGATTGACATGAAATGTTCAGACATGGTCCTCAGAGGAAGAATCCTTTTTCCTTTTGTGATCCCTTATCATGTCCTCGAGCACCAGCTGCTTGACATTTGGGTTTTCAGTCAAATGTTGACTTTTTTAAGCACGCGAACAAACTAAGATGGTGAACATGGTAAACATTTCACCGGCTTAACTACAAACAGCAGTTTGTTCATGGATACTTGAGAATATGTTTAAAAATATATAAACATGTATTCACAGTTTTGCACATGGGAAGTTACTTGGTGATGCATGTATGTAGATTAATTAATGTGATTTAAATGTAGAAATAGATATTTGTATATTTTGCCGATAAACATTCTCACGGACATATTTTCTTTGCATAATACAAACATTCAGACGTTCAGATGATCTAACTGGTTGAGCTAAACCTTCAGTTGCTTCAAATCCAAGTATTTTAATATTGTTGTGAACAGTTTTTTATGGTCTTTAACCTACAGAATGTTCTGCTTGGTTTGTTTGCGTTCATATTGGAGGGCAATAATTAGAAAAAAGGAAACCGTTTACTGTGTGTGACACCATCCGCCCCCAAAACACCTCAAAGTTGTTTATGTCTCATTTCACACGTGAACATATTAAAACATCTCTCTCTCTTGGGCTGCTCAGGGCATCTACACCCAGAAGAGATTTGACCCTCAGAAGGTGAAGGAGGAAGTGGTGGACTTCGCTCGACACAAGTGGCCTCTGCTTTTCTCTCGTTTCTACGAAGCCTTCAAGTTCTCAGGTCAGAATCTACGACCTCTTTTAGTTGATTCATTTAGTTTCAGTTCAGTCCGCCAACCTTTCGCATACGTACAAAGCGTGATGGTCATTGTACAAACATTAAGTACAAATGTGAGCAACCAAATCATTAATTCACCTCAATTTCAGGCCTTTATTGTCATATTCATGATAATTATAGAGAAGCAGGCATTGGCAAATAATTCTTAGATCTAATTCAGATCTTCAGATACATATAAAATATGTATAAAAATTAAAAATCACTTAAGTAAAAATGAGAATTTACGACATGAAATAGGGCAGAAGTTAACATATTGTGATTCAAACAATAAAGGAATAATATATATTTGCGGTAGACGGGTGTATAGTAATTACATTACTAGGTCCCTTCTAGGAACCTTCCTAAGAAATTACAGTTAAATATTGACGGTTATTAAAACCTATGGGACCCATATCATGCAGAATATGTGAACATAATGTCACGGATATTGTCCTGTTGGTTCTGTGACAGTGAATCCTTCAGGTATGAAACCTTCATCCTCTCTGCATCTCTCAGGTCCCAGTCTGCCTAAAAACGACCTGATCGTGGCCGTCAACTGGACCGGGGTTTATTTTGTAGACGAGCAGGAGCAGGTCCTCCTGGAGCTCTCCTTCCCAGAAATCACTGCAGTTTCCAGCAGCAGGTGAGGCATGCTGGGAGCTGTAGTCACTCAACGGTCCTTTCTTTCATTCCATCTTCATCCACTTCCTTTTATCTCTTCCAAGTTCAAGTTATACCAGTACATTTACTGTTTTCAAACTGGCTCCGGTTTCTCTTTTCCAACAACAACTTTTAAATTCCCTATGAGGAAATTTTTCTTCTTTCAAGTGTCTCATACAGCTGGTTGGATTTAAACTCGTGAGGTGGCCCCGTTATAGAGCTTTCCGTTATAGAGCTCTCCGTTATAGAGCTTTCCGTTATAGAGCTTTCCGTTATAGAGCTTTCCATTATAGAGCTTTCCGTTATAGAGCTTTCCGTTATAGAGCTTTCCTATAGAGCTCTCCGTTATAGAGCTTTCCGTTATAGAGCTCTCTGTTATAGAGCTTTCCGTTATACAGCTCTCCGTTATAGAGCTCTCCGTTATAGAGCTTTCCGTTATAGAGATTTCCATTATAGAGCTTTCCATTATAGAGCTTTCCGTTATAGAGCTCTCCGTTATAGAGCTTTCCGTTATACAGCTCTCCGTTATAGAGCTCTCCGTTATAGAGCTTTCCGTTATAGAGATTTCCATTATAGAGCTTTATGTTATAGAGCTTTCCGACAGAAAGTCAAAGTTTGTTTCTTTTAACCTTGATGTCAAAGGCCCTTTAACTTTAATCAAGTTGATGCAACCCAAACATAATCTCTCCCTAATGTTTACCGAGTCATCTTTGTGCCTAAAGATTTACCATCAGCATTGATTGGACAAGCAATTTTCCCCTTTAACCAAACCTTCAGTTGTGTATCACATCAGGAGATCGGTTTTGGAGGACACAACTGATGTTGTGCTGCTGGTCAGAAAATGCTTATATGTGTCGTTCTGCAGAGCGCTGACCATCAGTTTATTTTGTCGTTTGATTCGGAGGACTTGTTTTGCTTTCAGGGGCGGAAAGTTACAGAGTCAGAGTTTCACTTTGGCAACCATCAAAGGAGACGAGTACACCTTCACCTCCAACAACGCGGAGGACATCCGGGACCTGGTGGTGACCTTCCTGGAAGGCCTGAGGAACAGGTCGAAGTTTGTGGTCGCGCTGCAGGACAACCCCAACCCCAGTAAGTCCTGAACGGTGAAGGATATATATATACAAACATATATATATATATTAGGGGTGTAACGGTTCACAAAATCCACGGTTCGGTTCGGTACGGTACAGTGGAGCCACGGTTCGGTACGTTTTCGGTACGTTTCGGTACATTTTCAATACAGTAGAAAACTATAAATGCCAGAGAAACGTACTTGATTTTAAAATATATTTATTCATTAAAACTAACATCATAAAGTTATTCTTTGAACAATGATGGAACTATACCTGAGTGACCCATCTTCTGGGGTGTCTTCTTAGCAGCGTGTAAAATAAAAACAGTTTCTTATGAAAACTAAAATGTAGCATTGTTTGCTGTAGTTATAAACAAATAAAAGAAACAATCCTGTTTTATATGGAACTATGTGTGTGTGTGTGTGTGTGTGTTTCTACTCAATGTTTAAGTTTTTTTTCAGAAAGATGAGAATGTCTATATATATATAATGTATATATACACTATATTTATCCCTTTATGGGGGACATTTTTCTCTGCATTTGACCCATCCCTGTATATAGGGAGCAGTGGGCTGCCAATGACAGGTGCCCGGGGAGCTAGGGGTACAGTGTCTTGCTCAGGGACACTTCGACACATGACACGGCCCAGTCAAGGATTGAACCTTCGACCTTGCGGTTACCAGACAACCCTCTTAACCCAGGGAGCCACGGTCGCCCCCTTAAAAAAAAAAAATAAATAAATAAAAATAAAAAAAAAAAACGTATGAACGGTTCGTTCGGTTCGTCATGCGTACCGAACCGTGAGCCTCGTACCGAACGGTTCAATACGAATACGCGTATCGTTACACCCCTAATATATATATATATATATATGTATGTAATACTGGAACGTTTACGTTACGTTCACAGCATCACTCTGTATGTACTAACTGAAAATCTACCTGTGACATATATGAATACTTAAAACAATGACAACAAGTTTTAGAATTTAGAAATTTAGGTTAAAAAAATGTCCTAACATTTTTTTGTTTTTGTGCATATAGAATAAGAATATAAAGTACAGTCCAATACGCAGAAATATTCAGTTGTATTTTTGCCTGAAAAATAAATCAATTAATGATCGAAATTGTTGTAGATATAATTTTCGATCAACTAATCAATATATATACAAAAATGTATGATTGCAACTAATCCATAGTCTAAGTTTGTGGTGGTTTGCTGTGTGTGGAGTGATCCTCTTTTTAACTTTAATAAGAATTACAATTTCGGTAGTTTTGGCCCTAAATGCACTAACGCAGAATACAATTTCTACATCAAAATAGTTCACCTGAAACAGTTGGCAACACTAATGTACTTTGAGTACATTATACGTTAGAGAGATTTCCATCTTTTCAGAAATATCCTGTAAATAAAATATTATCAGGAATAGAAGAAATGCCAGTTAGTCATCTCACCTCCTGTGTTTCTTTTTCCACAGCTGGAGAGGAGTCCACGTTCCTGAGCTTCATGAAGGGAGACCTGATCCTGTTGGACCAGGACACCGGGGAGCAGGTGCTCAACTCCGGCTGGGCTCACGGTGTCAACGAACGGACCAATCAGAGAGGAGATTTCCCAGCCGACTGCGTCTACGTCCTGCCCTCCGTGACCCGACCTCAGCAAGAAGTAATGGTGAGAGAAAAAGAGACTCATGAAGGAGACTCGTCTTCACAGCACTGACTTCCTCCTCTTCTCCTTACTTCTAATGGTGAGAAGCTGTTTCATGTTATGAGCACAGCTCATTCTGCAGGAAGACAGTTTTAATCCAAAAGTTTTTTTATGTTGAGTAATAACTTGCAACAGTTCAACCAAAATATGTGATTATTAGTGAAGTTTCTTTTCTATTATCTCATATATCTATCAAAAAACAACTGAATCCAAAGAAACACATCAGTAAAGGATCAAAATGAACAATGTAGAGATGTGATGACAGACAACAGGAACAAACGAGTCAGCTGACATTCAAGACATTAATCAAAGAAGAAGTAAGCTGTTTAAACCTGTGATGCTCTTGTTATACTTTTCTCTCACACCATTACTTCTGTATCAAGAGTACTTTTCTCTTTAATTACCCAGAACACAGACTTTAAAACAACACATCAGTCACTTGAAAGGAAGTTGACCATTAGAATTTGACTTCAATACAAACGAGACTTACATTTCCTTCTGTGCATCGGACAAAGAACAAAGAGAGATTAGGAGCCAATGGGGGCCCAAAATGTTGTGTTTTTATGTAATAAAATATAAATTTTAAAGAGTGTCGTTCCTCTTTCGCCGGCTCCAGTCTCATTTTGGTTGCTGTTACACTTACTAACACGTTGCTGTAACAGTTTGAATCTGATTCAAACATCCGTCTCTTCCTTTTGTTTGAACAAACCTACTGGAAGTCCCTTATGATAAAATGCTCAATGTCAAATGAATGTAATCTGAAGTGATCCAACCAATCAGGCGCTGATTACCATGACGCCGGACCAGCGACAGGAGTCGGTTCGTGTTTCACAGCTCGTCCTGCCGGAGAGCGACGACAGGATGAAGCCCTACACGCTGGAGGAGTTCTCCTACGACTACTTCAGGTACACACACACACACACACACACACACACACACACACACACACACACACACACACACACACACACACACACACACACACACACACACCTACACACACCTACACACACACACACACACCTACACACACACACACACACACACCTACACACACACACACACACACACACCTACACACATTAAAATGAACTTATCCGTGAAACATCCTCCTGTTTTAGATTACAGTTTGGCTCGTTATGGAGCAGCTCAGGGGTCGGTCCTCGGCCCTTTAGTGTTCTTCATGTACCCTTTAAATAGAATCATTCAAAGGAATAAAATCAATTAACTCACAGAATGAATGATTTTAACAATAGCACGCAATTAAGTGAGCTCGTCTATCTGGAAACGTCCTTCAGTTGAAATCAGACAGCTCAGAAGTTATCATCATCGCAGGTCCATTTGTGACCAGTACATTTAAATTTGATCGACACGCAGTCATGTTGACATGTCGCCTGCTTCTCCCAGGCCTCCTCCCAAACACACCCTGAGCAGAGTGATGGTCACTAAGAACCGTGGGAAGGACAAGATGTGGAGCTGCACCAGAGAGCCGCTGAAGCAGCCGCTGCTGAAGAAGGTCGTCAACCACGAGGAGCTGGCTCAGGACGCCTGCATGTCCTTCATAGATATCTTTTGAACAACAGCTGACGTGACGCTGTGTAACACTGATGGTCTTGACCATTTCAACTTACCGTGTTCAGTTAACTCCGTGTTCAGTTAACTCCGTGTTCAGTTAACTCAGTGTTCAGTTAACTCAGTGTTCAGTTAACTCCGTGTTCAGTTAACTCCGTGTTCAGTTAACTCAGTGTTCAGTTAACTCCGTGTTCAGTTAACTCCGTGTTCAGTTAACTCCGTGTTCAGTTAACTCCGTGTTCAGTTAACTCAGTGTTCAGTTAACTCCGTGTTCAGTTAACTCCGTGTTCAGTTAACTCAGTGTTTAGTTAACTCTGTGTTCAGTTAACTCCGTGTTCAGTTAACTCAGTGTTCAGTTAACTCCGTGTTCAGTTAACTCCGTGTTCAGTTAACTCAGTGTTTAGTTAACTCCGTGTTCAGTTAACTCCGTGTTCAGTTAACTCAGTGTTCAGTTAACTCCGTGTTCAGTTAACTCAGTGTTTAGTTAACTCCGTGTTCAGTTAACTCCGTGTTCAGTTAACTCCGTGTTCAGTTAACTCTGTGTTCAGTTAACTCCGTGTTCAGTTAACTCTGTGTTCAGTTAACTCCGTGTTCAGTTAACTCAGTGTTCAGTTAACTCAGTGTTCAGTTAACTCTGTGTTCAGTTAACTCCGTGTTCAGTTAACTCCGTGTTCAGTTAACTCCGTGTTCAGTTAACTCCGTGTTCAGTTAACTCCGTGTTCAGTTAACTCTGTGTTAACCGGTGGAACTGTGAAAGAGGTTTGTGACTAACAGCAAATGCAACAAACACAGATCCAGAGCAGCGTATTCATTCATTGCAAAGAACATTATTTTTAAAATATGCTTTGGTACAAGAGACCGGTTACATTATTTGATAATGCTGTGTTATAATTTACTTTATTTTAATGTGTTTTTGCTTTAACAGAAAAAAACTAAAACGGATCACTATGATATAAAATAATAGAGAAACCAAATACTAGAAGCATTAGTTAACCTCACAACTTATTTTTGATCTATAATCTCAATATAAATAACTGCTAAAGGTTTAGTTTACTGTCGGTTACATAACAGCACATTCGTCCCCGTGTTGTGTTTGTATAAGTGTGTGTAACATAGTGACGTAAATGAAACCCACACAGAGTATTAAAGATCCAAATGTTTCCTCGTCCTGATTCTACGTCAGCTCGTGTCCGTCTGTTGTGACCCTTTACCCCGACGTTAACCTCGTGATGTTCAGCCAAAACACACTTAACCTGAGTTTATTTATATTTCCACAGATTGTCTTTCTATGCTGGACTCCTAAGGTTGATGAATATTGGTTAAATTCAAGCTCTCTGTCTCACATTTACATATTCATGCCCATTCTCTCATTTGTATTCGAGCCAATCAGGTTGTTGTATTCCTTGACGTTTGTCCACCTATGATGAAGTACATGGGCGACTACCCGTCCAAGCGGACGCGCTCCGTTAACGAGTTGACGGACCAGATCTTTGAAGGAGCGCTGAAGGCCGAACCTCTGAAAGACGAGATCTACTGTCAGATCATCAAGCAGCTCACCGACAACCACGTCAAGTGTGTGAACCGACGCCGTTATCAGTGTTATCAGTGTTCTCAGTGTTATGAATGATGATAATAATTGTAAAGGTCACACTGACATGAAAACCTTTCAGTGAAGTCGCACCAGATTTCCATGAATCTACTTCTGAGTTATAACACTAAAGGTCTTGTCCATCACTGTGTCTGCAGTATGGAGCAGGAGGAACCAGTAGACATTCCTAAGCAGACTCTGAACTTGAGCGGTTTTGTTCTGCTGCTGCAGGTACAGTGAGGAGAAAGGCTGGGAGCTGCTGTGGTTGTGTACTGGTCTGTTTCCTCCCAGTAACGTGCTGCTGCCTCACATCCAGCGCTTCCTCCAGTCCAAGAAGCACCACCCCCTCTCTGGAGACTGCATGCAGAGGCTGCACAAGGCTCTACGGTACAACTACAGGCTTTCCTTTGTTTCAGCTGATTATTGCTGAAATTCAATTCAATTCAATTTATTTTGTATAGCCCAGAATCACAAATGTTCCTCAGAGGTCTTTACAGTCTGTACACATACGACATCCTCTGTCCCGGGACCCTCACATCAGAACAGGAAGAACTCCCCAAAAACAACCTTTACTGGGAGAAAAGAGGGAGAGACCTGTGGGAGAGCAACAGAGGAGAGACCCTCAGTCAGGATGAACATTACAGAGTTACAACACATTCAAAGCATATTACAGAAATGATTCATATAATGAGAGTAGTGAGAATAATAATGATGGAATAATAATAATAATGACTACTAGTAATAACAGCTGTAGTAGAATAACAATAACACGAGCAGCAATGTGACTGATGAATATTTATAAGTTATTAAAACACACACACACACACACACACACACACACACACCACTAATCAGAAGATTGGCGGTTCATCCCCGGTGTTATTGTTGTCATGGTAACAGTAACGGATCCAGGAAGTACCCCCCTCACCTGGTGGAAGTGGAGGCGATCCAACACAAGACAACACAGATCTTCCACAAAGTCTACTTCCCCGACGATACAGACGAGGTCAGACAGACACACACACCTACACACACACACCTACACACACACACACACACTCTATCATACAGGTGTACATATTTCCTCTTATCAACAAGAAACAAATTGAGATGCTTGTGCTCTCAAAACAAACAGGCGTTTGAAGTGGAGTCCAGCACCAAAGCAAAGGATTTCTGCCAGAACATCTCAACTAGACTGCTGCTCAAATCCCCCGAAGGCTTCAGCCTCTTCGTTAAGATCTCAGACAAGGTCAGAGGTCGAGGAGTGTTGCTCAGAAACTATCTCTATGACATCATTATAGTTTCATGAGGCTCGATACGTTTTTTTATCAAAGTAGAAATATTGAAATGAAAACTGTTTATTACCATATACATGATGTGATGTGTGTGTGTGTGTGTGTGTGTGTGTGTGTGTGTGTGTGTGTGTGTGTGTGTGTGTGTGTGTGTGTGTGTGTGTGTGTGTGTGTGTGTGTGTGTGTGTGTGTGTGTGTGTGTGTGTGTGTGCAGGTGATCAGTGTGCCAGAGGGAGATTTCTTCTTTGACTTTGTCAGACATTTGACGGACTGGATCAAGAAGTCTCGACCAGCTAAAGACGGTTGGTAGCTCCATTAATCATACGTCCTCTCATGCTCTGAAACCTGCTGCTGCTGTTTAACGGGCTCTTGGTGGTATTACTCTAAAGTAGGACAAGTACTTGACTACTCACTAGTAAAGTACCTTTGGGTAGACTCCCCTCAGGACACTTGGAGACACAATGTGATGGACTTCACTCACTGTTCCAGTCAGAAGCTTCTTGTTTGTTCAGGTTTGCTCAACATGCAGGAAGTACAACCACCAACTGCTGACCTTTACGAAGGAGGCTGGACAACCCTTAGAAACATGTGAAACTGATAGAACTCCAGGATTTACTTATATTTCACCCTCTTCCCTTCCTAGTAGGCATCGTTCCCTCTCTGACCTACCAGGTGTTCTTCATGAAGAAGTTGTGGACCAACACAGTTCCAGGGAAGGACTCCTTCGCCGACTCTATCTTTCACTACTACCAGGTCGGTTGTAAGGGACGTGAAAACACTTAAGTACATTTAGTTCCACCTGACATCGTGTCATCCAAAGGTTGTTTCATACTAGAACTGTACCTCTGTACACACAACTCTTCTTCCCCCTCCTCCTCTTCTTCATTAGGAGCTACCTAAGTACTTGCGTGGCTACCATAAGTGTTCACGGGAAGAGGTTTTCCAACTTGCAGCGCTCATCTACCGCGTCAAGTTTGAGGATGACAAATCACACTTTCCTACAATTCCCAAGATGCTTCGGGAGCTGGTTCCCCAGGATCTCATTCGTCAGATGTCACCGGATGACTGGAAAAGGGTAAACCTGCAAACCTCCACTGACTCCACTGTTAAAAAGTAGATATTCAATATCAATATGGCTCCACTGTAGCCATATTGATATTGAATATCTACTTTTTAACTAACTTTATTTCTTTACCTCGCTGTATCCGAGAGTCAAATGATATCTGTCATTTTGTTAATATTGGATGTATTATGATTGGATGTATTATAACGGATATAAAAGTAAAGTAATTGTTACTAAAGTTAGGTATTGTGTGTATATATATATATATATATATATATATATATATATATATATATATATTGAAGTAGCCAACAGTTGTATTAACGTCTGTTTGTAGTCAACAACTCAAATCAAATCAATCAAAAACAATGTTTATTGTCAGATTTCAAATTGAACGGGATGAATTATAAATAATACATACTTTAATAATGAATACATGTTATATTCTCATGTCAAGTCAAATAAGGGCTGGATTAAAGAATAAATTACTTTACGGAAAGCTTTAGAAAAACGTTTTAATTAATTTCAGACGATAGACACAAGTCACAACTCACTGAAGTCATTGTGTTGTGTGTGTGTGTGTGTGTGTGTGTGTGTGTGTGTGTGTGTGTGTGTGTGTGTGTGTGTGTGTGTGTGTGTGTGTGTGTGTGTGTGTGTGTGATGGTTGCAGTCTGTGGTCGCATACTTCAACAAGCAGGCTGGTAAATCAAGAGAAGAAGCCAAACTCATGTTCCTAAAGATCATCTACAAATGGCCGACCTTTGGCTCCGCCTTCTTCGAGGTCAAGGTAACCCACCTGCAGCCTGTCACTTCCTGTCTGTAGCTCTCTTCACATAGTTCAGTAACAATGCAATCCATGCAGGACGTTCACGTTTCACAGGGTGGTATTAGTCATTTTACTCAAGGAAAGGATCTGAGTACTTATGTCACCACCGCCGTTTTCCTGTTGTATTCTCCTCATAGAGCCCAAAACTACCGTTGTCTTCTGAGAGCAGTGAAGGCCAAACAGGTCGTCAGTGGTGTGCTTTAACTATCTGGAGAAGTCATCAGCACCATGTTGGTTATAGTTAGTCCTCCCACCGAAGAGGAAGAGATGCAGAGAAAATATGGGATGAAGGGAAACGTGACGTCCTTATATTTAACATAAACTGTGAAGAGAACCTTTACTACACCACCACTAGAACTTCTACGATATAGTAGATGGATATCTAGATGTCATAACAACCTACATCTGTCTTTTGTCCATAGCAAACCACAGAGCCCAACTTCCCAGAGATCCTGCTGATCGCCATCAACAAGCATGGAGTCAGCCTCATCGACCCGAAGACAAAGGTTTGTGTTCCTCTAGAAACCCCCCCCCCTGTCTGATGTTGAAGGGTTCACTTTAATGGTCACTTTGGACCGTGCACACGGTAAAGCCACTCACCTGCAGGCTGTTGAGATGGATTCTTTCATTCACCCATTGATGCCACACCTTTAACCACTCAAGTATGCATCGTGGATCAGAGGACCCTGAAGGTAACAGAGCCCCCCCCCCCCCTCTGTGTGTCTGTGCAGGACATCCTGACCACTCACCCCTTTACCAAGATCTCCAACTGGAGCAGTGGGAACACCTACTTCCACATCACCATCGGCAACCTGGTCAGAGGAAGCAAACTGCTGTGTGAGACCTCGCTGGTGGGTGACAGCAACACACACACACACACACTCACACACACACACACACACACACACACTCACACACACACTCACACTCACACACACACACCCACACACACACACACACTCACACACACCCACACACACTCACACACACACACACACACACACACACACACACACACACACTCAGAGATTCTGTACATTTTCAAATAAATTCAATTAAAGGCCGAGGTGTGGAATACCTCTTGTCTACAACAACGGTTACAGTTCCATCAGTGCTACAACTGTCCTGTCATACTCTCACTTTCTTTTTTAAACACACATTTTATTCACCTTTTAATTCCAGTTGCTTATACTTTTCAGTTTTTCTTGATTGAAACCACCGCGATGAAACTCAATACTTCCCATAGATGTTTCACATTAAAAGCCTCCGAAAAATGTGTTTGTAATTGTGCTTCGGCTTAACATCGAGAAAAACAGCAAAGTGGAACGACTGTAATTTATTCTGTTAGAAAAGAGAAACTCGGAGCAGCGGAGTGGTGAGTATGACACGACTGTACTGATGGAAGTAGTGCTGTTGAAACGTGCACACGTGAAAATATCGGAAAACAGTTTTCTGCAGATTAATTGACATTGAATGCCCTAAAACAGATCTGTATTCATGTTGACATGACCAGCTTAAAAAAGGTTCACTTACATCAATGAACTGAAGATATCAGCTGTGTAATTTGAACGTGTGTATGTGTGTGTGTGTGTGTGTGTTGCCATTTGTCCTGCAGGGCTACAAGATGGACGACCTGCTGACCTCCTACATCAGCCAGATGCTGACCACCATGAACAAGCAGCGCTCCGGGCCGCGCCACAGCAAGTGAACTTCTTACTGGCAGGAGGCCGCTGAGCTCGTTCGGCTCTTGCGCCCTATTGGCCAGCACTGCAGCTGGGGGCGGACCTTTGCCAACCGGCTGTGGACGATGAGCCGCAGTCCTTCTGCCAGCTCGGAAGGGTCAAATGTCACCGGGGAGAGTTCGGCCGCCAGCGGCGACGACCCCGGCGAAGGCCCCAGCAGCTATCACCGCTACGACCCCGATGAAGATGAGCCGTCCAGTGAGGACGACTACCTCTAAAACCTCCAAACTCTCCGTCTTCCTTGTGTGGTTCAGGGTTCAACAGTCAGACCTGCTCGTACAGAAACAGTGTTCAGTCATTGGACGTAATACGTGAACTACAAGTGAGACTGGTTACAGTAACTCAGCTCATCGACTCATAACGGACAAGTGTTGAGTTCAGTTCAACTATTCATTTCATGCCTTTATTAATGAATTACATCACTAGGAATTATTCATATATACAGCTGGGAAGTACTGACAAAAATGTAATATTACTGTCAATAAATACATGTAATAAATAATAATCGTAGGCCTTATTGTCGCTACTGTTTTTCCATCTTTCTTTAAACGGTGTGATTGTGAAAAGAGTATTACATTTAATACTAAATGGTATTTGATTTGGTGAACCGTGCAGAGACGATGGTTAACCTCCAGGAGTTAGACCGTCCCCTCCAGGAGTTAGACCGTCCCCACCAGGAGTTAGACTGTCCCCTCCAGGAGTTAGACATTCCCCACCAGGAGTTAGACCGTCCCCTCCAGGAGTTAGACTGTCCCCTCCAGGAGTTAGACCGTCCCCACCAGGAGTTAGACAGTCCCCTCCAGGAGTTAGACCGTCCCCTCCAGGAGTTAGACCGTCCCCACCAGGAGTTAGACTGTCCCCTCCAGGAGTTAGACCGTCCCCTCCAGGAGTTAGACCGTCCCCACCAGGAGTTAGACTGTCCCCTCCAGGAGTTAGACCGTCCCCTCCAGGAGTTAGACCGTCCCCTCCAGGAGTTAGACCGTCCCCACCAGGAGTTAGACAGTCCCCTCCAGGAGTTAGACCGTCCCCTCCAGGAGTTAGACCGTCCCCACCAGGAGTTAGACCGTCCCCTCCAGGAGTTAGACCGTCCCCTCCAGGAGTTAGACCGTCCCCACCAGGAGTTAGACCGTCCCCTCCAGGAGTTAGACCGTCCCCTCCAGGAGTTAGACCGTCCCCTCCAGGAGTTAGACCGTCCCCACCAAGAGTTAGACCGTCCCCTCCAGGAGTTAGACCGTCCCCACCAAGAGTTAGACCGTCCCCTCCAGGAGTTAGACCGTCATGTTAAATAAACTGTCATAATCCAGAGTGCATACGGTGGTCAAATAAACATGAACTTCTGAACTCACACAGCATTGTTCTCTTGCCTTATAGCAACAGTGTTGCTTTTTGTTGTCATCATTTTTACATTTTCTTTGGTCCATTTTGTGAGGAAGTCGAGTCAAATGACACCAAACGCCCTTTTTAATGTGAATGCACACGGAGCCTGAGGAGGAAGGCCTCGGCTAACAAAGCAAGCTGAGGACCTCCTTCATGGAACCCTTTAGGTTTATCAATCCAGCTAAAACAAAGAGAGCCTGGATTTATAAAACTAGCTTCATGGCACACGCCTCTGATGGAATGTATTTAGAACTGTGTGATACACTGGAGAAGACCTGCAGAGTGTTTTGGGTCCCAGGACAGCTTTGCTATTCATGGGCTATACTGTGTGTTTCGTTTTTTAATACTTCATTCATGGTTTAGGTTTACACGTCTTTGGTTGAATGCTGGAGATTATAATCATCCGTCTTTGTTTAGTTTTACATTTCATGGCTTAATTGTTTCCCTATTTCTGTTGAGACTGCATTACCCAGCATGCCTGTGGCGTGCGGCTGCTGATCTTATGGGGCTTTTGTAACATTCCTGTAGTTTGACAAAATAATCTTAACGTACTAGCTTTTTCTGGGCTTTTAGTTGCTTTCTCACTCTTAAAAATGTGGTCGCGTGAAAGTAGGTGCAGACATTCACATTGGACACAAATACCATCCAGGTATATATATATATATATATATATATATCAGTGGCGGGCCGTCAGGGCCTGCAAAGCCTTCTCTGCTGGCCTAAACAGAATCACAAAGTTATATCTATTTTATAATTTAATAATTTTTCTTAAATACACTACATGTATTATAATTTATAAAAGTATTTTCCCCATTATCTTATTTTCTCATTGCACAGCTACTGTCTTCCTCTGTTGCTCTGCTTCCAGTGCAGCTTGTTTTAAGTAGAGCTTTTATCCAATCAGATTTCACCTCTGTGTCTCTAGGTAAGAAGAGAGGCCCGAGGCCTGCAGACTCACAAGTGAATCCATGTGCAGTTTAAGTGAATGGGGACGATATTGTTGATTGTCATAGTGTTCAACCAATCAGATCTTTAGTTTGACATGTTGGGCGTATTCTTTGAGTGTCAGCAGCCGCTACTCCCATACTAGCCGACCTACATCTACGCCATCATTACATGTCCAGGTGCTGCTTTGCCGCGAAGTGCAGGGTGTGCTGTGATTGGTCAGTGGGCGAGCACGTGACTAAAGTGAAACTTATGCTTGCTAGCAGAACTTAGCTTGTAGCAGTCAGAGTTCAAGTGGAAGGATATGGAGGAAATTATAACATTTGTAGGGTTTTGCTTGGTGTAGTTTATTTATTTTTTACTTAGCTTTGTTTTTCTGAAGGAGGAGAAACGGATTTAGTGGCGGAGTTACTGATAACGGTAAAAGCTACGGTGCTTTTGAAAACTTTTGGAGAGACTCGAGTGGATCTACAACTCAACGAACACGTTCGCAGGGAAACAGCTCCACAACCGCGGCCCGACGAGCGGTCTGTGCCGGCGGAGGAGGGAACCCGACCCCGCTGTGAACCTGCCGCAGAGGCTGTCATCACTGGGTCCATGAACCGAGAAGGACTTCTTACTGGAACTGAAACGATGTACTGGGATTAAACTCTTTAAGTTTGGGTAAGTGACAAACTGCGTGTTTGTTTACATAGTAACGTTACTACTGTTCGTTTGTCTATCGTGTCGCTTTCATGAATAATATTTGAATGGCTCGTGCTCTCGTGTGGTGGAATGTGAGGATCCGCTGCAGGTTTGCTGGATTGATGCGTCATAATGAGGTTATTAGGAGGTAATTCAACTGTAGTAGGACAGCACTGAAGGCCCAGGTATAACATCCACGGCCCGCCACTGATATATATATATATATATATATATGTATATAAGTGGACCTCTGGCTAAGTCTGTTTCATCAAACTACTCTCTACTCTCACACTCAGCAGTCCTGTAGCTTTGTTATTACGGGTGAAATGTATTTAACTATATCTGGAGGTTTGTGGACGCATTTATAAGTCTGAGATCTTGATTTTCCATCTTTGTGTTAGAAAATTCTCCTGTTTACGAAGAAGCTACATGCTGAAGTATTACCAAACCATTAAAAACATTTGACTCACGGATCTCTTGAGACTCTTTCCAGTGCATCAAAACAACTCAAAATCACTAATAGAATAAGAACACATCGCTCCACAGCTGAGCTGCCTCCAAGTCCTTTTGACTTGTCCTTTTAAGCACAAGTCAAAGTTCAGGATCATTCTTAAGCTTGTATACAGTTTTGTTCTGTAAAGGTTTCTGAGATTAGACAAACAATAACTACCTTTAGCTCAATAGAAGAAGTAATACGGAGAATCTGCTGTAAAGACAGATTAACACTTTGAATATTTAAAATACACCCAGTGCTCTCCCTCCACCGGTGGCCTTACTTCCACTACGGTTGCTTAAGAAACAGACGACCAGTTGTTTATCCACAGGTTTCTGCTCAACTAAGCCTGTGATTGGTGGAAGAAGTGGGTTTACTTATTGCTCTAACCGTTTGTGGCACAGAGAAGCAAGCATCTTACTGATCAATGCATGACTATTGCATCATCAAAGTTCATGAGCAAATGAAGCGAATAGCTTTGAAAAGATGAACTATTGTAAAATGTTCCTCATGAAAGTGGTGACTTGTAAATTTAATAGTAAGAAATCATCGATATAAAAATGATTTGTATGCAACTCTTCAAATACAAAGATTGTGTGAAGGTTCTAGAACGAAGAAAATAGAGAAATAACATGTTCCTTTGAGTTGATTCATTAAAACACAAGTTTATTTTATTCCTTCATTGTTTTGATGAAACTCAGCCTGTCAGTGTGAAATCTGCCTCGTCCGTGTGTGTGTGTGTGTGTGTGTGTGTTTCTTTTCTTTTTAACAAATCCTTCATCCATTACCTTGCACGCGTTTCTTTTGTTTGTATGATGAACAACTACACTGTATTTTAACAGTGCTAACCATTTCATGTGATGTTCTCAGTGTGTTTCTTTGTGGACTAATGCAGCACCTGTTGTGTATTGTTGTGTCTATGACTGTGTAATAACTCCATCATCTTAACTTCCTGTTGTGTATTGTTGTGTCTATGACTGTGTAATAACTCCATCATCTTAACTTCTTGTTGTGTATTGTTGTGTCTATGACTGTGTAATAACTCCATCATTTTAACTTCCTGTTGTGTATTGTTGTGTCTATGACTGTGTAATAACTCCATCATCTTAACTTCCTGTTGTGTATTGTTGTGTCTATGACTGTGTAATAACTCCATCATCTTAACTTCCTGTAGTGTTCTCAAGTTCTGTGTAATGTGTGCTCCCACTTTTGTATAAAACATGAAATACATTCGTTTTGATTTGACTGATATGAATGAATAGTTCATGTTCACAATGTATTTAGTAGTATTCCATAAAAATGAAGAAATGTCACAAAACCTTCATGAAAAGGTTATGTCATAAAATGTCATAATATATGACATTAACATGTTTTAATAGGTTACAAACCACTTTTTATACATTTCCAAACATGTTAACAGATAACAAGGCATCCTATAATAGAATCACTGGTGATCAAACATCACATTAACGTGTCACGTGTGTGCTTCACATGTCATGGCGCCACCGTGTGGCTGAAATAAGAAATACAACAAGTTGTCTCCAAACTAAATAGTAACAGTTGAACTTAACATGAGGATTCATCTCAAGTCTCACATCTTTGTGGACTCACACATGAAGAAGCTGCTGAACGCTTTGCCCTCCGACACACAAGACACACTGACGAGCAGTGATGTCATTGATGATGATGAGGATTCACTAACATAGATGTGGATTCATTCTGTTCCTCACGAGGACGCTGTGGATGCTTTCACATGCTTTCTGTTCATTGAGGTGAACCACATGTCTGTAGATGGTCAAGAGAACTGAGATGATTTTCACAGAGATTTACTTTAATTTTGTCCTATTTTAAAATGGCTTTAACACAATAACCACTGTGGTCAGTACATGTTGATGATATTTGTCTTGAGTTCAGTGTTCAGTTTGACGCCAACTCTCCCTTCAGTTCTGGATCAACTTTTTAGATGTAAAAGTACCAACAAGTATTCCCACTAAACCCACTGAACCCACTGAACCCACTAAACCCACTAAACCCAACCCACTAAACCCGCTAAACCCACTGAACACTCTGACGACTGCAAGCAGTTTTAATCCAAGACCAAGAAAGTGTTCCTTTAAGACAACTACGGATTGTGAAGAGACTTTGATATGAAATCAGTGGATCTTAAAGAACAAACGAGTTTCCTTCTCAATAGACTGATTGTTCTTACAACAAGACCAGAGAAAGATCCAGAATCTTTACTGGAACCAGCCAGAGAGAAAAACATCTTAGAGACGTTCTAGTTTCTTCAGGTTTGGTCTCACAGGTCAAGTTAATGCAGGAGACATGTGATGACTTGATACCAGTGATGAGATTCTCCTATAGGATGCCTTGTTTTGAAGCTTTATAGATACATTATAATGTGTTGTGATTTTGCTTATAAAGCATTATAGTCATAAGCTCAGTGTTGGGGTCAAAAAATCTAAATGACTAATTATAATATGTGTGCTCACAAATTCTGGTGTCCTCACGTGAACGTTTATGGCCTGCGTCCTCTGTTGAATGAGTGTGTGTGAACTTACTCTGACATTTGGCTCTACAGCTGTTTAGTCTATTTAGGTGTCAATAGCCTGCTGAGAAAGAGAGTTCAATACCTCAACTTCTCTCCAGCTTTGAACCTGAAACTGTGCACAGAGGAGCTTAAGTCTCTCGGAGAAAGCCCTCCGCCCTATGCTCACACGAGAATAGTTTGGCAAATTGAGAGGCCAGGATTCTGCTGGGGAGGAGACGGAGTGACGAGATCCTTTTTGTGAACTGAGCGTTGGAAATCATTACAGGTAATAAGATCTTAATAAAAACAGTAATCTAAACAGGGTTTAGACGAAAAATAACAACCGAGTTAAGTAATCTAAACAAAATTTAGATGAAAATAACGCTTTAGTGAAGCTAAGAAAGAGATACTTCTATTTTCACTAATTCAAAAGTCTGGGAGACTTACTAAATCATTCAGTTCTGGGGACTGGAGAGAGGTAACCTGAGATTCGGGGAATCAAAATAGCTATTAGTCGGAGGACTATTAAACTTAGGTTCAAATAGTAACCTTAGGTTCGGGGAACTTTAAAGAACTATTAGGTTTAGATTGTAACCTTAGGTTCGAGGTACACTAAAATTGACAATCTACTAGTTTAGAAATAGTTTCGAGCCTGGCTTGAGGAGCCTAAAAAAACTAACACTTTAGTGAACTAAGGAAAGATTTTATTTTTAGTACTAAGCTAAAAGAGAGATTCAACTTTCTTTCACTATAAAATTTGAAATAATAAATAATGGGGTCAAACACTAGCAAAGAGAGTAAAGATGAAATTTTAAAGGGAGAGATTAAATACATGAAGATGAAGAATGAGGAAAGTGCTGACGTGACTAATTCTCCTGATTTGTTCCCAAGTCTACATTTTTGTGGGAATCCAGACAATGAAGTGGTATGCACCAGGCGGCCTCCTCCGAACCTTCGCCCACCCTCTGCTTCACCCCCAGATCTTCCACAGGCGGAGGAGCTTGCTCAAACTTCACGGGCTCCCGATCCGAAAACTCCTCTCCTCTCCTTTGTCTTAGATGTGGAATAAACCTGCTGTTACCACAAGCCTGACCAGCTCCAAGAGATTCATTTAGCCAGGAGACATCTCACAGAGGTTACACTGGCTTCTTGCCATTAACTTTGAACTTCTTGTCCTAACATATACATTTGACTACAGTACATATTGAAGACCAGCGTCATTGACCCATCTGGCCACCAGAGGGAGTTTACCTTTAAGTGAGCGCTTCTGTCAGCAGTAAACTAATGCAGGGCACATACATATGTTTTATGTATCACCACAGATAGAGAGATGTTTTCCTCTGTTTCTTTTTGAAAATATATTTTTCTGAATTTATAAATCTATTGTGCAATGAAATTCGTTAGCATAGCCGTTCATCCACCCCAGTTTAGTCTGCCGCTGACACATGTTGAGCTACTACGCTGCGTTCACAGCGGTGTGTGGAAGTGCGAAACGTCAGATATTAAAGTGTGGTAGTTGAACGGCCCAATATGGCATAGTTTATTGCTCTTTTACTGTGATTCGTGCCAAGTAGAGGCTAAAACAGCTTGCTAAACAGAACTTTGTCACTAGCGTAATTTATTTTACTTCCAATCACGTGATTATGGTGTATATAAAGTGTTGAATCATAATTCTCGCGGTGCCCACGTTACCTGAAGGCAACGTGGTTGAGGACGGTCCTCTGCCTTCTTTGTTATGCTGTCACTCATGGTGACACGCCCCTCTCAGTTGATGCCACGCCCCCCACGTTAGATCAGGGTCAAAAGTCTGAACTGAAAAAAACAACCTGAACTGAAAAAAAGATTTTAAACCCCAAAAAAAAAGATTTGAATCTGAAAATCTGAATCAAAATTATATTCAACCCAAAAAACTTTGAATTCACTTATTTTTATTTTGAATACATTGCTGTATTTTTCAATGTTCAAGACCACAATTTGAGCTTTCAGGTTCAAATTTTTTTTTCAAATGAACAAAACTTTTGACCTGGATTTAGCTCCATAGTAGAGGCTGTAGATGGAGGTTTGACCTCAGCTGTCTGCCAGAATCTCATAGCATAGTATGACAAAAGTAATTAAAAAGTCATAGCATAGTATGACAAAAAAGTCATGAAGACGTCACAGTATATCATGTCGAAAAGTCAGAAAATTGTATGTCGAAAAAGTAATTAAAAATTCATAGTATAGTATGTCGAAAACGTTTTAAAAAGTTCAGTAAGTCCAAAAATAAGTAATAAAAAGTCATACTGTAGAAAGAAGTGATAGTATAGCATGTCGAAAACAATAGTAAAAAAGTCCTGTATAATATTTCAAAAAGTCATTAAAAAGTCATAGAATAGTAAGTACAGTCATAGTCATACTATAAGTCATAGTATAGTATAGTCATAGTCATACTATAAGTCATAGTACAGTCATAGTCATAGTCATACTATAAGTCATAGTACAGTCATAGTCATACTATAAGTCATAGTACAGTCATAGTCATACTATAAGTCATAGTACAGTCATAGTCATACTATAAGTCATAGTATAGTCATAGTCATAGTCATACTATAAGTCATAGTACAGTCATAGTCATACTATAAGTCATAGTACAGTCATAGTCATACTATAAGTCATAGTATAGTCATAGTCATACTATAAGTCATAGTATAGTCATAGTCATACTATAAGTCATAGTATAGTCATAGTCATACTATAAGTCATAGTACAGTCATAGTCATACTATAAGTCATAGTATAGTCATAGTCATACTATAAGTCATAGTACAGTCATAGTCATACTATAAGTCATAGTACAGTCATAGTCATACTATAAGTCATAGTATAGTCATAGTCATACTATAAGTCATAGTACAGTCATAGTCATACTATAAGTCATAGTATAGTCATAGTCATACTATAAGTCATAGTATAGTCATAGTCATACTATAAGTCAGAGTATAGTCATACTATAAGTCATAGTATAGTCATAGTCATACTATAAGTCATAGTACAGTCATATTCATACTATAAGTCATAGTACAGTCATAGTCATAGTCATACTATAAGTCATAGTATAGTCATATTCATACTATAAGTCATAGTATAGTATAGTCATAGTCATACTATAAGTCATAGTACAGTCATATTCATACTATAAGTCATAGTATAGTCATATTCATACTATAAGTCACAGTACAGTCATAGTCATACTATAAGTCATAGTACAGTCATATTCATACTATAAGTCATAGTCATACTATAAGTCATAGTACAGTCATATTCATACTATAAGTCATAGTATAGTCATATTCATACTATAAGTCACAGTACAGTCATAGTCATACTATAAGTCATAGTACAGTCATATTCATACTATAAGTCATAGTCATACTATAAGTCATAGTACAGTCATAGTCATACTATAAGTCATAGAACAGTCATAGTTATAGTCATAGTATAGTCATAGTCATACTATAAGTCATAGTATAGTATAGTCATACTATAAGTCATAGTACAGTCATAGTCATACTATAAGTCATAGTACAGTCATAGTCATACTATAAGTCATAGTACAGTCATAGTCATAGTCATACTATAAGTCATAGTACAGTCATAGTCATACTATAAGTCATAGTACAGTCATATTCATACTATAAGTCATAGTACAGTCATAGTCATAGTCATACTATAAGTCATAGTATAGTCATATTCATACTATAAGTCATAGTATAGTATAGTCATAGTCATACTATAAGTCATAGTACAGTCATATTCATACTATAAGTCATAGTATAGTCATATTCATACTATAAGTCACAGTACAGTCATAGTCATACTATAAGTCATAGTACAGTCATATTCATACTATAAGTCATAGTCATACTATAAGTCATAGTACAGTCATAGTCATACTATAAGTCATAGTACAGTCATAGTTATAGTCATAGTATAGTCATAGTCATACTATAAGTCATAGTATAGTATAGTCATACTATAAGTCATAGTACAGTCATAGTCATACTATAAGTCATAGTACAGTCATAGTCATACTATAAGTCATAGTACAGTCATAGTCATAGTCATACTATAAGTCATAGTACAGTCATAGTCATACTATAAGTCATAGTACAGTCATATTCATACTATAAGTCATAGTACAGTCATAGTCATAGTCATACTATAAGTCATAGTATAGTCATATTCATACTATAAGTCATAGTATAGTATAGTCATAGTCATACTATAAGTCATAGTACAGTCATATTCATACTATAAGTCATAGTATAGTCATATTCATACTATAAGTCACAGTACAGTCATAGTCATACTATAAGTCATAGTACAGTCATATTCATACTATAAGTCATAGTCATACTATAAGTCATAGTACAGTCATAGTCATACTATAAGTCATAGTACAGTCATAGTTATAGTCATAGTATAGTCATAGTCATACTATAAGTCATAGTATAGTATAGTCATACTATAAGTCATAGTACAGTCATAGTCATACTATAAGTCATAGTACAGTCATAGTCATACTATAAGTTATAGTACAGTCATAGTCATAGTCATACTATAAGTCATAGTATAGTCATAGTCATACTATAAGTCATAGTATAGTATAGTCATACTATAAGTCATAGTACAGTCATATTCATACTATAAGTCATAGTATAGTCATAGTCATACTATAAGTCATAGTATAGTCATAGTCATACTATAAGTCATAGTATAGTCATACTATAAGTCATAGTATAGTCATAGTCATACTATAAGTCATAGTATAGTCATAGTCATACTATAAGTCATAGTATAGTCATAGTCATACTATAAGTCATAGTATAGTCATAGTCATACTATAAGTCATAGCATAGTATAGTCATACTATAAGTCATAGTACAGTCATAGTCATACTATAAGTCATAGTACAGTCATAGTCATACTATAAGTCATAGTACAGTCATAGTCATACTATAAGTCATAGTATAGTCATAGTCATACTATAAGTCATAGTATAGTCATAGTCATACTATAAGTCATAGTATAGTATAGTCATACTATAAGTCATAGTACAGTCATAGTCATACTATAAGTCATAGTACAGTCATAGTCATACTATAAGTCATAGTATAGTCATAGTCATACTATAAGTCATAGTACAGTCATAGTCATACTATAAGTCATAGTATAGTCATAGTCATACTATAAGTCATAGTATAGTCATAGTCATACTATAAGTCAGAGTATAGTCATACTATAAGTCATAGTACAGTCATATTCATACTATAAGTCATAGTACAGTCATAGTCATAGTCATACTATAAGTCATAGTATAGTCATATTCATACTATAAGTCATAGTATAGTATAGTAATAGTCATACTATAAGTCATAGTACAGTCATATTCATACTATAAGTCATAGTATAGTCATATTCATACTATAAGTCACAGTACAGTCATAGTCATACTATAAGTCATAGTACAGTCATATTCATACTATAAGTCATAGTCATACTATAAGTCATAGTACAGTCATAGTCATACTATAAGTCATAGAACAGTCATAGTTATAGTCATAGTATAGTCATAGTCATACTATAAGTCATAGTATAGTATAGTCATACTATAAGTCATAGTACAGTCATAGTCATACTATAAGTCATAGTACAGTCATAGTCATACTATAAGTCATAGTACAGTCATAGTCATAGTCATACTATAAGTCATAGTACAGTCATAGTCATACTATAAGTCATAGTACAGTCATATTCATACTATAAGTCATAGTACAGTCATAGTCATAGTCATACTATAAGTCATAGTATAGTCATATTCATACTATAAGTCATAGTATAGTATAGTCATAGTCATACTATAAGTCATAGTACAGTCATATTCATACTATAAGTCATAGTATAGTCATATTCATACTATAAGTCACAGTACAGTCATAGTCATACTATAAGTCATAGTACAGTCATATTCATACTATAAGTCATAGTCATACTATAAGTCATAGTACAGTCATAGTCATACTATAAGTCATAGTACAGTCATAGTTATAGTCATAGTATAGTCATAGTCATACTATAAGTCATAGTATAGTATAGTCATACTATAAGTCATAGTACAGTCATAGTCGTACTATAAGTCATAGTACAGTCATAGTCATACTATAAGTCATAGTACAGTCATAGTCATAGTCATACTATAAGTCATAGTATAGTCATAGTCATACTATAAGTCATAGTATAGTATAGTCATACTATAAGTCATAGTACAGTCATATTCATACTATAAGTCATAGTATAGTCATAGTCATACTATAAGTCATAGTATAGTCATAGTCATACTATAAGTCATAGTATAGTCATACTATAAGTCATAGTATAGTCATAGTCATACTATAAGTCATAGTATAGTCATACTATAAGTCATAGTATAGTCATATTCATACTATAAGTCATAGTACAGTATTAGTCATACTATAAGTCATAGTATAGTCATAGTCATACTATAAGTCATAGTATAGTCATAGTCATACTATAAGTCATAGTACAGTCATAGTCATAGTCATAATATAAGTCATAGTATTGTCATAGTCATACTATAAGTCATAGTACAGTCATAGTCATACTATAAGTCATAGTACAGTCATAGTCATAGTCATACTATAAGTCATAGTATAGTCATAGTCATACTATAAGTCATAGTACAGTCATATTCATACTATAAGTCATAGTACAGTCATATTCATACTATAAGTCATAGTACAGTCATAGTCATACTATAAGTCATAGTACAGTCATATTCATACTATAAGTCATAGTACAGTCATATTCATACTATAAGTCATAGTATAGTCATAGTCATACTATAAGTCATAGCATAGTATAGTCATACTATAAGTCATAGTACAGTCATAGTCATACTATAAGTCATAGTACAGTCATAGTCATACTATAAGTCATAGTACAGTCATAGTCATACTATAAGTCATAGTATAGTCATAGTCATACTATAAGTCATAGTACAGTCATAGTCATACTATAAGCCATAGTACAGTCATAGTCATACTATAAGTCATAGTATAGTCATAGTCATACTATAAGTCATAGTACAGTCATAGTCATAGTCATAATATAAGTCATAGTATTGTCATAGTCATACTATAAGTCATAGTACAGTCATAGTCATACTATAAGTCATAGTACAGTCATAGTCATAGTCATACTATAAGTCATAGTATAGTCATAGTCATACTATAAGTCATAGTACAGTCATATTCATACTATAAGTCATAGTACAGTCATATTCATACTATAAGTCATAGTACAGTCATAGTCATACTATAAGTCATAGTACAGTCATATTCATACTATAAGTCATAGTACAGTCATATTCATACTATAAGTCATAGTCATACTATAAGTCATAGCATAGTATAGTCATACTATAAGTCATAGTACAGTCATAGTCATACTATAAGTCATAGTACAGTCATAGTCATACTATAAGTCATAGTATAGTCATAGTCATACTATAAGTCATAGTACAGTCATAGTCATACTATAAGCCATAGTACAGTCATAGTCATACTATAAGTCATAGTATAGTCATAGTCATACTATAAGTCATAGTACAGTCATAGTCATACTATAAGTCATAGTACAGTCATAGTCATAGTCATAATATAAGTCATAGTATAGTCATAGTCATACTATAAGTCATAGTACAGTCATAGTCATACTATAAGTCATAGTACAGTCATAGTCATACTATAAGTCATAGTACAGTCATAGTCATACTATAAGTCATAGTACAGTCATAGTCATACTATAAGTCATAGTAGTCATAGTCATACTATAAGTCATAGTATAGTCATAGTCATACTATAAGTCATAGTACAGTCATAGTCATACTATAAGTCATATTACAGTCATAGTCATACTATAAGTCATAGTACAGTCATAGTCATACTATAAGTCATAGTACAGTCATAGTCATACTATAAGTCATAGTATAATTTGTCATAAAAAATGTCATTGCATACTTGTACATAAAACTAACTTTTCATAGTATTTAATACAAATGTTATAGTATAGTATGCCATAACAATATAGAAAATGTAACTGTATAGTGTGTTATATAAAAGTAATAGATAGTATATCATGAAATGTCATTAAGAAGTCATAAATGTCATAAAAAAATGTCAAAATATAGTATGTCTTAAAAATATCATAGTATAACGTGCCATAAAAAACGTCATTGTACAGTCATTTCATTAAAAAGTCATAAAATAGTGCGGCCTGTGGGTCAAAGGCAGCTCTCAGACGCATTTTGTGCACCTCGAAGTATTTCATTTGTTAAGATGATTTATTTTTCGGGCAATTCTCAATATTTTCATATTATAAAAATATGATTATTAGCAATTTAGTATTTTAATTGCCACTAGAGATTTTTGAGATGACGTAACAATGTTTTTGCTGAATAACGTATTACTGAAATGTAGGTTTATGTTTGTTTGTTAAACAATACATAATAAGCTATTTATGTCTGCACACTTCAGGCATAACAAACACCAGACAGTGCTACCACCACCAAACAGTTCTTTTATTTTTTAATACCAGATGACAGTCGCATTTACAATCAGAGAAAAGTTACATTAAAAAAAGAAACTAAAAATCAGGAATGATTCTTTAAAATTATATTTTTAAAAAGGCTGTCAGTACAGCACAAGTTGTAAAATGCTACAGAGATTTAACAACTTGAATGGCAATGGACTATAATAAAACCCATATTATTATTTCATTCATTATACCGTAGGGTATTTGTCCTCAGCACCAAGTACTACAGTTCATTGTTCAAAGACAACGTTGAGTGTTGTGCATTTAACTAAATGTGAGATTTTAGAAATGTTGAGAATTTTTTTTACAGATTTTGTATTTCAGAAGATCAGGTTTGTGTTTTATAGCCAAAAGGGTTCAGCATCAAACCATGAATCCTAAATCAGACACGGAGAAAATGTCCAACTCATAACTCAATTTAATAATTCCATTACACGAACATACCCTGTAAAAAAAGACAGAGATCATCAAACAAAGCCTTGCTCTTAAGTTCTGCCAAGAAACAAGAAAACCTTTGCATGTGACCAGTCATTTAGTTCACCAGTCATTTAGTTCACCAGTCATTTAGTTCACCAGTCGTTTAGTTCACCAGTCGTTCTGTTCACCAGTCGTTTAGTTCACCAGTCGTTTTGTTCACCAGTCGTTTCATTTAGTTCACAAGTCGTTCTGTTCACCAGTCGTTTAGTTCACCAGTCGTTTAGTTCACCAGTCGTTTAGTTCACCAGTCGTTCAGTTCACCAGTCGTTCAGTTCACCAGTCGTTCAGTTCACCAGTCGTTTAGTTCACCAGTCGTTCAGTTCACCAGTCGTTTAGTTCACCAGTCGTTTAGTTCACCAGTCGTTTAGTTCACCAGTCGTTCAGTTCACCAGTCGTTCAGTTCACCAGTCGTTTAATTCACCAGTCGTTCAGTTCACCAGTCGTTTAGTTCACCAATCGTTCAGTTCACCAGTCGTTTAATTCACCAGTCGTTCAGTTCACCAGTCGTTCAGTTCACCAGTCGTTTAGTTCACCAATCGTTCAGTTCACCAGTCGTTCAGTTCACCAGTCGTTCAGTTCACCAGTCGTTTAGTTCACCAGTCGTTTAGTTCACCAGTCGTTCTGTTCACCAGTCGTTTAGTTCACCAGTCGTTTTGTTCACCAGTCGTTTCATTTAGTTCACAAGTCGTTCTGTTCACCAGTCGTTTAGTTCACCAGTCGTTTAGTTCACCAGTCGTTCAGTTCACCAGTCGTTCAGTTCACCAGTCGTTCAGTTCACCAGTCGTTCAGTTCACCAGTCGTTTAGTTCACCAGTCGTTCAGTTCACCAGTTGTTTAGTTCACCAGTCGTTTAGTTCACCAGTCGTTCAGTTCACCAGTCGTTCAGTTCACCAGTCGTTTAATTCACCAGTCGTTCAGTTCACCAGTCGTTCAGTTCACCAGTCGTTCTGTTCACCAGTCGTTCAGTTCACCAGTCGTTTAGTTCACCAGTCTGGAGCGAAGGTGTTTTGGGCTCTCAGGGCGTCAGATAAGTTTGCAAAAATATATTTCTTGGTTGGTACCAAATATGTTTGTAGTTAGCTGATTGACTTCGGAGAGATAACATGTTTAAAATGTCATCGTTTTGTCAAAATACGACTAAAACACATCTTCAATGTAGGGTTGTCTGCAAATTAGCCAGTTGGACAGTGAAGAAGTATGTTTGACACATTTCTATGAATGTTTAAGAGGAAACAGGCGCACTCATCCTTCACTGAACTACAGTGGTGTGCTCTGCCCTAAAAAAAACAGCAATGTCTGCACTTTCCCAAAATTGAAATGAGGAAGAAGTCATCACTCCGGAGGCCAAACCAGCACAAGAATAACCTCGTGTGTTGATCATATATACAAGTCATAAGCTGACAAATCTATGAAGCTCTCATCATGTTTAACCTCCTGGAGCGCCACCTCTCTACCGGACACCATTGAAGAGTCGGTTAGTAAAAAGACAGATCACGGGTAGAGAACCACTTTAATAAAAGCATCTATAAAACAAAAGTCGGACGAATCCAACACATGCAAGGCTCGAAATGCAACGCATCTCCAAAAGTAACCAGACTCGCTCACTTAAAGCTCCAGCGGTGGGAAACATCATATTCAATAGAATAAATATGGCTGTGCAGCTATTATGATTGCAGCTAAAATGCTTAGCCTATTATAGCCTCAACAGGAACACAAATACAAAGTGCTAACCACTTATTCATATGACAATACAATACAGTACATTAAGTTGCTCTGTTGCAGTCGTGTGATTCTGCACTGTGATGACTCCAGGACTGAGGGACCACGAGCTCCTCCAGAGCTGGTTTACAGGACAAAACAAAGAGTCCAGAAACTTAAAGAGTCTAAGGATGCTTCAGAGTGAAAGGCTAGCTGGGCACATGGATTCAGACTGCAGGTTAAATGTGATGCAAACTAAGCCATCGTCTTTGATTCTTTATATAATGGCACTTACTGCAGCACGCTGTGCCTCGTCTCCAACACGTGCAGCATATTGGCAAAAAGAAACTCAGAACATCTCACTTTCATCATTCATTTTACACCTGGAACGTTGAGCCAACACACTCTGGATTTCAGATCTGAAATGAGTTTGAGTTAGCACAACATAGCACAGACAGACTTTACAGAAAGCAGCTGCTACCTGGTGAAGAAGAGCAGTACGGTCCGGCTTCTCAAAAGCATCTTTGTCTTGATGCAGAGCAGCTCACACTGAACATTCCTCATATGCTTTTGAGAAACATGGCCCTGGTTGATAATACATTCACTTCAGTACAAAACATAAATAGTAATTCACAACGCCTTCTCCAGCCCTCTGGTACACATTCATTCCGTCAGTGTACAGTTCATACACCGCATCCGACCACTCAGACACAGAGACTCACGTTCAGGACGTGGTCTAATGCACCCGATCTCTGCACAGCTGACAATAAGAAATAAAGAGTGTAGCTCCTGGTCCATAGCGTCCATTTCATCATCGTCTCCAGCTTCTCTGCCAAACGTTTAGTTTTTTATCAACTAGAAGCACGAGACGGACAGAATGAAAGCGACTCATGTTACTACAGCAGTGTATGTTCATTGGTTTCTTCGCTCTTTTGGGAGGTTCGGTTTTCTTGCGTCGTTGAGCTCAGCTGGTGGTGTTGAATGATGAAAATGTTCTCAAGCATGTCAGCATGTCAGCCTCTGGGCCAGTGATGAACTGTCCTCACTGCTCCAGGCTTTCTTTAATGGCATCTATGAGATGATAGTATATAGTATGAAAATGGCCTCTAGTGCTCCTGGGCTCCTTGTCCAGAGTCTCTCTGCTCCGTCCCAGATTGCGGATCAGCGGATGAGGTTTGGTTCGGCAGTTCAGGTCGTCCCACGGACTGAGAGGAGGTGGAGAGAGACGAGAGTCTGCTGTCTCTGGCTCTACATCTTCTGTTCTTGGTCCGCTTTGTTCTGCACATTTCTCTTGTAAAGTTGCTTTGCATCAAATATATGTAAATGTCTTTTTTGAAGCCTCCCTTATCTTCATGTTTCATCGAAACACATTTCCTCAATCAGCTTCTTACTCTGAGTGATGAGTTCCGACATGAACACACAACTTGTTCTGTCAAAGAGCAGTTTTGGGGTATTTGTGCATTTCTCTGAGCTTTTCTCACCATGCAAAAAAGGTCACAAAGTGAACTATATATGAATCAAAACCGTGATGAGTGGTGGAGTCAAATCTGATCAAAGCACATCTCGTTCATTGTGTTAAACTATTACTAAATAATGACCAAGAACACTTCTATGCAATTTGATTTGTTGCTTATGAATATAATTGAATGTTATCGACAAACCAAGTTTTCTCCCTCTCTCTCCCTCTCTCTCTCTCTCTCTCTCTCTCTCTCTCTCTCCTCTCTCTCTCTTCCCCCCCCCCCCCCCCCCCCCCCCAGTCACTCCTCTGTGATGGTGGGCAGGTGAGGGGTACTGGGTGAACCGGGCACGCTCCGCAGGTCGGGCCGGACGTTGGCGCTGGAGATGGACCACACGTCACTCAGCTCTGCAAAAGGGGGAAGGGCAAAGGTCAAAAGTATTTAGATTGTATTCCGCCACATGTCAAGGAGTGGCATTGTGGGTAATACAGAGGCAATGCTGGAGGTGACGCAAATATGATGGGCACGGTAAGAGCAGGTGATATGAGCATTAAAGTACACATTAATGATAACCAGGTGCAGCCACGCATCAATACATGTAAAGATGAGATAAAGAGGAAGAAACTGCTGAGTTTGGTGCATGATGCACGGACACATAAACGGTTATATTAAGCTTATATTAAGGACTTAATCCCTACAGTCGTTTAAATCACTCTCTCTCTCTGGGCTTCATCGAGGGCTCGTGCTCGGTTTCTACGGGACACGTGAAAGCTTGCACAGTTCAAACAGGGTTCATACAAGGTTTCTCGCAGGGCTGACATGCAGGGCTGACATGCAGGGCTGACATGCAGGGCTGACATGCAGGGCTGACATGCAGGGCTGACATGCAGGGCTGACATGCAGGGCTGACATGCAGGGCTGACATGCAGGGCTGACATGCAGGGCTGACATGCAGGGCTGACATGCAGGGCTGACATGCAGGGGTGTCATGGGTTGAAGACCAAGGGGAGGGAGGTGATGAGGGCTCCGGCAGGGGGGGTCGGAGCGGAGGGGGCTCCAGCGAACACAGATGACCTCTGAGGAGTCTGACACACACACACACACACACACACACACAACGATAACAGCGGGAGATCAACGCATGCAAAGACGGAAATTATGAAATAACGTCTCCGACATTTTTTGGGAAACATGATTGTTCGCCGACGTCGATATCAATGACATCGCTGTGTGTTCAGTAGAGTGTTAGCTTAAGCTAAGGGACGTGCTAGCACTAGCCGTGTTTTGAAGCGTCAGACTCTGAGATGCTTAAGTGTGTTGGTGGTTAGCTTGCTAGCTAATGAGATAAGAGTCGAGACTTCTAACCCGTTGAAAAGTGTTTTTCCTCTTCTAATGTCGACTAGATGCTCCATTAAAAACCTAACTCTGCACTGATCAGCAGGGATGCAACTGATATTGATGTCCTCATCTAACTCCCATACAGACCGCACACATGAGTATTTCCCAAAATGTACAAGACGCTGGCCGAGACACTTTCTGTTAGTCCAACGTGTAAAACAGACCAAAGGACAAAATGTGTCAAATTCACAAGTCATCTTAAAATTCAGTTTTAAGATGAACCTTTTTTT
>JAVDOI010000033.1:1193737-1273737 GCA_032191485.1 Leptoclinus maculatus
TTTTCGCCCCAAAAGAAAAATAGTGAAACGATTCAAACTTCCATTTCCTGCCGTCCCCTCAGTGTTCCATGACGGGAGAGAATAGTGTAGAACTTGGATGTAGTCTTCAGTGACCCTCCATCACTGAACTGGCTCTACATGTTGAGTGGGTCTGTCTTTCTTTGGCCCTCTGCAGTCTATCAGTGGTTAGACTGAAGAGGTTTAAACTGGGATTAGTCAGTTCATAGCATAATATTCCAAAAGTCTTTATGTGATTATTAATCTATTTTATTTTAGTTTTAATATAAAAAAGTATAATTTCTTAATTGTACCTAATTTAGCCTCATTAGGATTAGGAGGAAAGGGTGAAGAGGAGGAAGAGAGTGGTATTATTCATCACACACACACACACACAGGTATCTCTCTCTGTACGTCTGACAGATTGTTGGGATGAAAGCGTCCTTTGAAAGTCTAATGACCATCTGTTGACAGATACAGAAATAGTTCTTTGCCAGGTTGTACAGCCTGGAGTTGTATAAACTGGTTATTATTATTTCAGTTCAAAACAGCTTGTTTCAAATGCTGCAATTTCATCTTAATCAAAAGCTGTTGATACAGCGAGCAATAGAAGCTAACTCTGTTTTGCACTAAAAGATATGCATATATTTTACCGTAGCTAATTGGGTTTCATTTGAGACGCACCAACACTGATATCAGTTATCGGGCCGATCCTGATAAAAGTCAGACGTGACGTTGTCTTATACATAAAATAATGATCCGTCTCCTCCACACAGCGAGGCATACAGCTTATTAATAAAACACCTGATCGGTACTCACAGGTATCAGAATCAGGACTGAAAAAGGTCCTTAGGTTGAATTTATTTGTTTTAATTATTTGTGCTTTTTTAATTTATACCGTCCACTTTTGCAGACTGCTATGAAGATGAATATGAACATGTAACATGCTGTGGGTCAATAGATTTGAGTCTTTTCAGTCATCGTGGTCACCTTGTAAATGGTCCACATACAATGTACGGCAGAGTACACAACACATGGAGCTTGGACCATAAGGTTGGTGGTTTCGATCCCCGGCTCCTAATGCTTCGGTTGGGCTCAGGTACCTCATGTACCTGTATATGCATATGACAATTCTCTAAAGTTTACTCTTTTAGTGGATGCTTATGAATTGTATCATGACAAAAACAAAGAAACAGCACCGATACTGATCGGGAGTATCACACAGAGTGACTACTTTTAGATTAAATGTCATAGTTTACAGTGGTATGTTCTTTTGAAGGCATTCTGTATTACAAAGACACCACAAAAAGATTCCGTACTGTCGATGAACTGGTATCTAAATGAAAGCCTGTAAGTGAGAAAAGCTCTTGAATGATCCAACTCTGGTAGTGAAACACTCAGTTTGTCCATTAGAGACAGAAAAGAATCACATGTACTGTTTAACATTATAATATTACAACTGTTACCACACAGTGTAGCACCATGATTCATACAACCGTTGGTGACAAATGTGGTGCCAGGAAAGCTGATATTTCCATGTTTTCATGATATTGCAGTGAAGATGAATCACCAGCAACAAGAGAAACTATTTCAGTGGACTGTGAGAGTTGTGTTAACATGTCAACGTGAGAGTCACTCACCCATCTTTCTCTCCAGGTTGTTCTCCCTCAGCTTCTGGTTCTGTACCTAAACCTCCCACTCGTTTCTCTCATCAGCCTCTCGTACCCTCTTCTCTTCTGAACCAACTCTCTTCATTTCAACTCCCATCTGCACCGTGTGTACCTCCTCCACTTCTCTCCTCTACTCAATGAGTTCCTCTGTTTTCTCCTGCCATGAACTTCTCACCCAGGTGTACCCAGGCTTTGATAGGCCTTGCATCCTGGTTAGCTATTTAAAGTGAATAGTTTTAATCTATAATATACGGACAGACAGTCACTCGTAGAACCCGGCGTACCAGCAGCATGGCGTCACACATATGAGCCAGTGAAGTGAAACGTCCGCGCTGCCGCAACGCCCGGTTTGGTGTGAACACAGCGAGATGGAGTCACCGAGGTAGCCATCGGTACCGTGAGTTACACAACTACACACATGTAAACACACACAGAGGAACCAGTGCATACGCTCATAAACAGGTCAATACAACTGCACAACTGAGTGCTTGAATGTACTGTATGGGTACATTTAGGGGATATTAATTTAATTTAATTGTTTTTTTGAATCTGTGAATTAATCAGGATTTGTTTTGGACGTTACAATGCAAATGTCCACATTTTAATTTAATTGACTCAAACACATTTCCGCAGTACAAACACACCTCAAATGTAGTTTCTTTATTTCATGTTTTTCTCTGGTGCATGAATAGAGCACGTCTGTATTCTCTAGTGGTATCTCTGTACACTGTGGTGTTCAGTAGAAAAACAAACATATTGAAACTTTTGTGCGAGGTTGTATCATTTTGGTGGAAATCATTTCAAACCATAAGTATTTTTATGTGACAATCTGTCAACAACGATGAAAGGGTCCGCTGCAAATTGTGCATGAATCGCTGTTACATAAATGCAGCAATCACAAACATTTTGCTTAAAATTGCCAAAGATGTTTGTTTTTTACTCTAAATGATGGAGTGTGTACCTGAACTGCTGTTGTGACATGGTGCTGTAGTGCAGGTTCAGTCTGGTGATGTGGCCGTCTGTCAGCTCCTGAATAGACGCCTTTTCTCCAGAGGTCTGCTGCAGCTCTGGGTCCACAGCCTGGACCAGCTCCCTGTTCTCAGCTGGCAGCCACATCACCTACACACACACACACACACACACACACACACACACGTGATTGTAAACAAACACACATCCATGTATGCACAAAATACACTTTCACCACTTGCAACAACAAACGGTAAATGAGGACAAACTGCTCTTGAGGTAGTTAAAGCTAGGGTTGGTGGGTTGGTGGGTTGGTGGGTGGGTTGTTGGGTTGGTGGGTTGGGGTGTTGGTGGGTTGTTGGGTTGGGGGGTTGGTGGGTTGGGGGATTGGTGGGTTGGGGGATTGGTGGGTTGTTGGGTTGGTGGGTTGGTGGGTTGTTGGGTTGTTGGGTTGGTGGGTTGGGGTGTTGGTGGGTTGTTGGGTTGGTGGGTTGGTGGGTTGGGGGGTTGTTGGGTTGGTGGGTTGGGGTGTTGGTGGGTTGTTGGGTTGGGGGGTTGTTGGGTTGGTGGGTTGGGGGGTTGGTGGGTTGGGGTGTTGGTGGGTTGGGGGGTTGGGGTGTTGGTGGGTTGGGGTGTTGGGGTTACCTGTGAGGAGTTGATGTGGGCCTGCACCACCTGCAGAGTGGTGATGATGTATGACTGATAGTAGGGATGTCCGTACGATGGCCTGTGCAGGTCAAACAGCACTAGTTTATCGCTACAGGCCGCCACCTCCAGAAACTGGGCCAGTGAGGGAACAGACTGGTTCTGGGCCTGGGAGCAGTCCGCCTCGGACAGGGACGACACGGTCCCAAAGGGATCCCTCTGTAACAAAAAAGATGCTTAGTCATTCTGAGAATTCATAGAATTTTTCTTATAAAAAAAACTTATTTTTGTTTATTTTGATTATTGAAAATCTACAGAAAATTGTATTTAGAAAAATAAATACTAAATATAAAAACAATATAAAACTCTTGTTGCTGTCCAGTGGTATCCACCGGTATAAACACATTCAACTGTCTTGTTTTACTTGGAGGAACCCATTTACTCTTCACTTTCTCTTACCAGGTCATGTTAGTGCTCGTCATAAGAAGTCCAAGTTTACTAGTTAACTAGGATGTACTCAGTGTCCTCTTATACAACACATTTCGGTTGCAAGATGGACCTCAAATTTGCGATTAAAACAATAATTTACCTTTGAACATTTTCCAGTACATATCGGTAATAGAAAAAACCAGAATGAGAAGTTACAGTGCATCAGAAGGTGTGACATTGACTGTCCAAGTAGCTGCTGTCGAGATGGAATTTGGAGATTTGTTTTCATCCAGCAACAATACTGTAATTTAGTGTAACAAATGTACATATATACAAGAGTCATACCTGTTCTTACTTCACAGTTATCTCTCTTTACATATCTTTACAGAACATCAAAGTTCTAACATGTTCAAGGTTACAAAGCCACGTCCTGAACTAAAAGCCTCACCGATAAGAACCAGTCGCCAGCGTTCAGCTGCTGCAGCTCGGCCCAGGTGAACATGGAGGCGTCGACGTGTGTTCGATTTGGGAAAACCTCTGCGACATTGGTGGTTCTGCTCAGAGTGGAGTCGTGCATCAGGAAGGGAACCCCATCATAACTGCAGACAGAGGTGGGAAGGCCGGGACACAAAGAGAGGTAAGTGGTGATGAGGTGAGTAGGAATAAAAGGATAGGTGAGCAGAGAGGAGTGAAAAGGAAAGGAAATGACACAAGGAAGGGGGATGAGATGATTAGAGGATGAATAAAGTCACCAATAATAAGCATTTAACTCTATAAGTCTCTGTTCACCCCTCAAAACACCTGCAAAGGCCGTCACACACACACACGCACACACACACACACACACACACACACACATACACACATACACACATACACACACACACACACACACAGGAACTACCGGTCTCGCCGGGGTCACCAGCAGCATGGGATTAAGCTGTTTTCAGGCTGTAAAACAGTGTGCTAACCCCAGGGCTAACGGCTAACTGGATTAGCATGGCAGTAATCACCTTAGTGCCCACTAAGCACGCTAGCACGCTAGCACGCTAGCGTCTGATCTGTACAATTAGCACCAGACTGACTGCTCTGCTGATAATTGTACATGTTGCAATCTCTCGTGTTATTTAACACTGTTAATGATTTCATAATTTCACTTTTGGTGAAACATAATAGGGTCACATTGAAACAATTTGTTTGATTTTAAAGATTGATTTTTAGGGCTTTTATTTCTTTTATTGGAGCTCCTGGAAAATGACAGAAAGGTACTGTGCTTAAGAACTGTACTTAAGAACTGTACTTAAGAACTGTACTTAAGAACTCATTTGAGGTACTTGAAGAACTTAACTTGAGTATTTTTCTTTTGTGCAACTTCATACTTCTACTCCACAACATCTCAGAGGTAAATATTGTACTTTTTACACCACTAAATATGACAGCTTTACTGACTTTGCAGATTACAATTTTTCATAACTTTTTCATAACTCCAGATGTGTTGATGTTGAATCTTTGTGTTAAACTGAAGGATGAAGTGTTCCTTTGTGTTGATAAAATCCTCCTTCTTCTTCTTAATAAACTCTTTAAAGCCTCTTGGATCAGATGTTAAACACATCGTCACTAAGCTGAAAACAGGACTGTTTATCTTTTTAGAGATACGAGGTTCTCACAGGACAGAGACGCTACAAACATGATGATCTAATAGAATATGATGCATTGATGTAGATTAAACTAACCAACAGTAGATAGAGGAGTTAAAACATCTACAGCAGTGATATGTAACATACACATTAATGCAGTGATATTAATCTAGAAACATATAATATAGTAAAACACTGACCGGGAACATTTAACTGCACTATGAATACTTTTACTGAAGTAAATGATCGGATTACTTCTTCCGTCAGTTTATGACAGATACAAGACTGAAAACACACACCAAGTTGATCTATTTACTATTATTTTACACACACACACACACACACACACACACACACACACACACACACACACACACACACACACACACACACACACACACACACACACACACACACACACACACACACACACACACACACACACACACACACACACACACACACACACACACACACACACACACACACACACACACACAGGTGAGACGTTATTACCTGATGGTGACGTCAGTCTCCAGTCCTTCTCCTCCAGCTTCTACTGCCTTCTCAAACGACATCACAGTATTCTCTGGAGCAAGCTACACACGAAAAACGTTCCCAGAATGAGAAATAATAAATACCATAACCAATAAGACTGAAGCATTAAGACAGGTGTCACGGTTCGGTTCAGTCTCACCATCGGAGCTCCTCTGTGTCCGATGAGTGTTGGGGCGGGTCCCAGCGTTCCTGCCTCTTTAATGCAGGGCGAGTACATTCCCAGAGGGACCAGGTAGAGGGAGAAGAGCACGGACAGGTAGAGTCCCAGAACAGCCACCTGACGCACTGAAGAACACACAAAGAAAAGAAAACATTCACTTGACAGACTTTTTATTACTTTCTTAATACAAGTTATATTTGGCTTTTTTCAATCCAGGAGTTAAAGGAGCAGTGTGTTGGATTCAGGTGGATCTATTGGCAGTATATATATACATATATATACTGCCATACTATATATACTATATATATATATATATATAGTATATATATAAATATATATACTGCCAATAAATATAATATATATATATATATATTAGTACAGGGCAAGTTAACGCGTTATCATCGCGTTAACGCATTAATTAATTAACGCAAACAATTATTTTATAGCGCGTTAACGCATTTTTTTATTTATTTTCATTTTGAAGGTCCGTTGCTCACAGCGGTGGAGGAATGAAGACTACTGGACATCGCTGCAGTAAAGTCAGCAGACACTCAGATCTCCGTGGTCAACTCAGCAGACACATGTTAGTGCACCTATGAGCTGAAATTCACGGTAAACGCATTCAAACGGCACAGATCGGGAGCGAGCGAAGGACTTTGAAAGTTAGCGGAAAGATTAACGTGAGACAACATCCGGTTTCTTCAGACGAACATCCGGTTTTCAGAATAAGATGCAAAGTATGAATTATATTCACATTAAGTATAAAACATGCTACCTGCATCTCGTGAGTTAAAGGGAAAATACACCTACATTGTGCGTAAAGTGTCTTTATTCTTTGATCGCTGGGTAACCATCATCACCTCTGAGTTACAGCATTATATTGATGAACAGTAGAGCTGCATTCACATGCTCTGACTGTCATGAAGACATTTAGATGAAACGTGCTGAAACATTGTGTTCATGTTCACAGCAGTGGAACGTTTCACATACAGTCAGCACACTGAGCACAGATAGTGAAGAGATATGATCGCTACTGTGTAAAGGGAATACTGCTATAATAACCTGATTTGTTTTAAGTGTTTGCAAACCAAATGTTATTGCCCTTTTGTTCATATAGCAGTACTTTTAAAATAAAAGTGCACAATACACTACTTTTGAATACATTATTGAACTTTGCCATAACAATGAGATTAATCGCGATTAAAAATTGTAATCGTTGCCCAGCACTAATATATATATAATATTCATAACTGCATTTTTGTTCGTGTATAATCACCCGAAACTAAGAGCTTCTTATGAAATCTGTGCATCACATCATGTTTTATAATCAACTCTGCACAAAAGACACACACACACACACACACACACACACACACACACACAGACACAGTCAGTGTAATGTCCATCTGCAGTACACTGACTGCCACCCACACACACAAACAAATCCAAAAAACAACAACAACAGATACACCTCGGAGCCTCTAAATATGGCCCAGTTGAGGGTTGAAGGAGTGTGGTAGCTGGAGTAGAAACTTACAGTAATCAGGATGAGATACAGTAAATCTTTCCTGATAGGATCAGCGTGGTGGTCTGGTGCTGATCAGCAGCCAAATGTCTGGTTTGGAATCAAATCCGCCCGGGAAGCTACATGTCTTCTATAAAGTATCTTCACCATTATCATTGATATTAACAATTGTTCAAACATACAACTGGAAACATGAAGTTCATCCATAATACATTGTCTTTGAAAAACTAATATTTAACAAACACTACATGTCTGCAGCAGGGTGAGAACTTAAACCACTGGGGTCACCAAATGAAGGGCGTTATTGTTCATATGTAAATGTCAACCACTCTAAATGTGGAGCTTTGACTGACTTACATACTATAAGTTATAGCATCTACTTATATCACTAATAGACACAGTGAAAGGATAAGAAGGGCTCAGGGCTGATTGATGCAATAAAATAAATCAGTGGCAGTGTGAAAACTAACTATATAGTGATATAGATTATGTTCCCAGCGCTACTGAGCAAAGCAATGTAGTGCTGTCTACGGAGCAGCACCAAAACATATTGTCACCTTAAAAACATCACTATTAGTTGAAGTGTAGGCTATATTTATATATTATCACTGCCTTACCTTGCTGTCAGTCAGCCCTGTCTGACTGAAGCTGTTATCGATGCTCTCTTCATCATTTTACCTCCCAGAACACAGAGGTTGCTGTTCTACCGCTGCCTCGATCGGTTTGTTTGTTTGCATTATAGTGTGACTGCAGTGGCGGGCCGTGCATGTTATACCCAGGCCTTCACTGCTGTCATGCAGCTGAAATACCACCTTATAACCACATGATGGCGCCACAGATATTATTGGTTTCTAAGGCTGTAACTATGTACGTACTCGTATTAAACCGTTCGGTACGAGGCTTACAATACGTTTGAATAACGCTAGAGCATTTGGAAAATGCAGAAGCTTAAATTCAGGATAATGTAATGTTTTCTGTGCTCATGTAGGACAGTGGTTCTCAGCTGGTCTGGCTGTGGGACCCACCATCATCCCTTAATGACAAGCCGCGGCTCATTCATCTCTTTAGGAGACCGTCTTATGATTTTACTTTCACAACACAAACATTAAACGTACTGCTCTGCAATCTCTTTCCTCGTCTCAGCCCCCTGTGTCACGGTGTGTGGTACTCGAGTCAGGAAGCTTGTCAGAATGCCCATATTTGATTGGCTGAGCTGCATCACGTGATGTGATTCACAACGCCGACTAAGCCTCTGTTAAGTTTCGTTTCACGATAGTCACGTGCTCGCCCACTGACCAATCACTGCACTAATAGTGACGTAGTTGTAGGCCGGCTAGTATGGGGCTAGCGGGCTCTGGCACGTCAAAGAATACGCCCAACATGTCAAACTAAAGATCTGATTGGTTGAACACTGACAATCAACAATATCGTCCCCATTCACTTAAACTACACATGGATTCACTTGTGAGTCTGCAGGCCTCGGGCCTCTCTTCTTACCTAGAGACACAGAGGTGAAATCTGATTGGATAAAAGCTCTACTTAAAACAAGCTGCACTGGAAGCAGAGCAACTGAGGAAGACAGTAGCTGTGCAATGAGATAATAAGATAATGGGAAACATATTTTTACAAATTATAATACATTATAATTTTTTTTTGTGATTCTGTTTAGGCCAGCAGAGAAGGCTTTGCAGGCCCTGACGGCCCGCCACTGTGTGACTGTGGTAAATCTGAACTAATCCTTTAAAACATCAAAGAAATATAACATAACACAAGAAACACAAGCAGACTAAGTGACCGTGCGATGTAAAATGACTGTTTTTGTCAAATGAGTCTGGTACTCCTGTCTGTTTTTCCACACTGGAGGCGTGCCGGCCCACTGACTGTGGATAAGTACCTCGTACTTCAAAAGATCCAGACTATCCCTTTAAAGCTCTGTTTCCAGCTTAAGCCAGCAGCCATGAAACTACAGGCCTGGGTGGGCGTTCATGTCACTACAGCAGAGCAGGGGAGAGCTACAGTATATTACATCCTGAGCACCAGGAGAGACCCCGACATGACTCAGCATCACTCTACCCTGCTGAATCAACATGGCAACCAGGGACAGCATGGAGACCAGAGAGACGTACAGGTCAGAGCCCAGGCAGTGGAGAGGGAGTCCCAAAGACAAGAAGAAACAGACCACATGGGCAGGTCGGGATGAAGAGGCAGAAGTGAATGAAAGAAGACAGAAAGCATCAGGGAGACGAGGGGAAGAGCGTGAGAAGGAGAAGGAGACATTGATTTTCTGTTAAGAGGAAGAGGAGGGGGAGAAAGAAGGTTGGCAGGGAGGTCTACAGCTGTACAATCCATGCCAGACAAGTGCATCACGGTGCTGAGGGGTACGTTTGATTTTAGAAAAGCTTTATCCCCGGCGGGCGGGGCAGCTCAGAGCCACTACAACTGAAGCTTTTAAGGCCATAACCCTTCACTGTCTGCCAATATGTCGTTACAACAAGGTCCTTCAGCTCCTTGTTCCCTCCAGCTATGCTGTGGGTTGTGTCTCTAGATTCATATTCTCTATAACTTTCCCCAACATCAAGAATGTACATGTACAAAGAGTTTAAATTAAACATATATAATACTTTATATTACAATAATTACCATAGAAATACTAAAAGTGTATTTTCTTTTTGTTTAGCTTTAGTTATTCCAGCAACAGCTATATAATAACTTTGTATATGTTACATATTTATCTTAAGAGCACCACAGATAACGCTGTTTACGGTAAGTCTAAACTAAGGTAAGGGCTGTCTAAGTTGACTAATCGTTTAATCAATGAATTAAGTTGATTTAATTGACAGATGTGTAAAACTGAGTTCCTCCACTGACTACTTTAAATCTTGTGTATACCAGAGATGTGCTTGTTACTTTCTTGGTAGAAAGTCATTCAGCATGAATAAAAACAATAAAAACTGCTAATGGACTAAATCAGTATAATAACCAAACAACCGATTAGTCGACTAATTCATCTAAAGATGAAATGTTTGGTGAGACACATCTACAACCGGTGCGACTGGCCACAGTCCCACCTCACTCCCAAAAGATCAAACACTCATCAGCTTGCTGACCTCTCTTGTTCATGCGGAAGAAGTGCAACGCTATCGGCCAGGAGAGGACGGCCATGAGTGAGACCGCGGCCACGTGGAGGAACGGCGCCGTCACCTAACGAGGAGAAGAGGAAGAGAACGACGTGTCAATCGTAAAGCACAAATCACCGTATGTGTAAACAAAGATCAGAAACGCTCTCCTGTGATTGGCTGCTGTGTCAGGGTCCACTAACCTGCAGCGAGAGGAGGAGAGTCTTCCATTCTTTGCTCCACAGGTCAGACAAGATGGCGGTGGCTGTGACGGAGAAGGCCAACGCCACCACGATGCCAGTCTGACAAAAACACAGGAGGAGATAACACCACATGTGATATCGTGACGTGTCAGTGTTTGTGTTTATTCATAAGCATTATTCTCATCATCATCATTACCTTGTGGCTCCAGTGAAGGTACAGCCTCTGTCCCTCAGAGAGCAGACACACTGCCAGCACCTGAACAACAGATATTCATCAAAGAACGTTACATGAAGCTTTAAGTCATTTGCTTCTTTATTGTTTAGATTTTCTTTTATTTGCACGTTTACACTCTTTGTACTTTGTACTGCAACTGCTGCAAAACAATTTCCCTGAAGATAAATAAAGTAGCGTCTGATCTGCTGTCAGTTTGGACCGGTCCAGAACATATGAGGTTCTACTCAACTAGAGCAAACTGAACATTGTTCAATCACAATGAAGAGGTAGACAAATAAAACACATCCACAGATACAGACAGAGATTTAGCAATATAAAACAGATCTGAGTTCTTCCTGCTCCGATGTGAGCGTCCCGGGACAGAGGATGTCACATGTTTACAGATTGTAACGCCCTCTGAGGAACATTTGTGATTTTGGGCGATACAAAATAAATTGAATTGAAAATTGAATGAATTGAGACTCATACTTTAGAAAAGATGATTATTCTGAAACAATGAATGAAAACTGTACTGGGTGAGTTGCTACAGAACGAATGAAGATGGGAAACAAATGCTTTTCATTTATTTGTAAATTAATTGTTAAATGTACTCAGATATTATTTTGGTGGAATAAAGAATTGTGATTTTACAAATCTTTTTCTGTATTTGTGGAATGTGCTTTTTATTTACAGGGATCGTTGATCTGTTCACACAAATCATTATGAGACTGATCTTCATCCGTACAAAGGGCTGGGAGGGTTGATGACACATTGATGCTAACACTCTGGTTTAATGTAAAGAATAAAATGAAGTGTCACTACTGCTAGACAGGCTGAGACTCCATCGGTGTCCGTACCAACAGGAGGGCGATGTATGTGAAGAGAGCAGCAGCGACGACCAGCAGCACCAGAGACCAGGGAAACCAGAAGCCCAGAGTCCCAAAGTTGAACCTGAAGAGGCACAAGAAGGTGTGCTTCATGATGTCGATGACGGGTTGGTCCTGTCATGCATTCATGCATTCATGTATTCACTAGTAGGATGAGCAATAGAGTGCTGCAGGGATGACGGGTTTTTGTCGGCCAACCCGGAAGTTAGAATCTCACTTTTTCCTCGACAAAAAAAAAGGATTTTGTAGAAAATAAGCTCTGTGACAAACACAAGTTTATGATTCTTATATGTTTCATTCAGCAAGATCATCTTCTCAAATGAACACCACCTTTATGATTTCTGAAGCATAAATACAACCGACAGGAGTGAAAAGCTAACATTAGGCTATAAACAAACGCCAACGTCTCCACCACGAAGCTTCCACTAATTAGCAACCGTCTTTCGTAAGAAACATTAAAGCTTCAACAAATCCATGAGAGGGGTATCTACTGATGTATCGTAGAAGGAAACGCTAACATCTCTTCAGCTTGTTTTACCCACAGACCATACCTCAGGCATCGAACCAAGAACCTTTCAATGAACACGCTGACTGACAGGAGGGGACCGGAAGTAGGACACTGCTGACTCATGTCTTAGGTTTAGGACCTGCACCACTCGATTAACTCATTCCTTCATGTCTGAGACACCATAACAAGTATCATTACATAATCCTTACATTCTGTATTACCCATGCACTCCTGCCTCAGGGTTCATACTGTATACTCTACAGGTATATGCTACCCCACTACACAATCATTGTATATTTTGTATTGCACCATATTTGCATCTTACTGTTATCTCGTCTATTTTAGTTTTTTTGCACCTATTGTTATCTTGCATTTACACTCTTCCTACTTTGCAGTGCAACTGCTGCACAGCAACCCCCCGGGATAAATAACGTGTTTTATCGGGATAAATAACGTGTTTTATCGGGATAAATAAAGTGTTTTATCTTGATAAATAAAGTGTTTTATCTTGATAAATAAAGTGTTTTATCTTGATAAATAACGTGTTTTATCGGGATAAATAAAGTGTTTTATCGGGATAAATAACGTGTTTTATCTTGATAAATAAAGTGTTTTATCTTGATAAATAAAGTGTTTTATCGGGATAAATAAAGTGTTTTATCGTGATAAATAAAGTGTTTTATCGTGATAAATAAAGTGTTTTATCGGGATAAATAAAGTGTTTTACCTTGATAAATAAAGTGTTTTATCGGGATAAATAAAGTGTTTTATCTTGATAAATAAAGTGTTTTATCGGGATAAATAAAGTGTTTTATCTTGATAAATAAAGTGTTTTATCTTGATAAATAAAGTGTTTTATCGGGATAAATAAAGTGTTTTATCGGGATAAATAAAGTGTTTTATCGTGATAAATAAAGTGTTTTATCAGGATAAATAAAGTGTTTTATCGGGATAAATAAAGTGTTTTATCTTGATAAATAAAGTGTTTTATCGGGATAAATAAAGTGTTTTATCGTGATAAATAAAGTGTTTTATCGTATCCCCGTCACAATGACAACAACGTGCCCTTCAAATAGAAAACACACTCCGACCAACAGGAGCCTGTGTGTGCTGTGCTGTCACCCACCAGTCGAAGTCGATGTAGTCGTTCTGAGCTTCACTCCAGAAATAGAGGAACAAAAAACTCAGGAAGAAGGTGAGGATCAGGAGGCCAAAACTGACACACTCCACCTGTAACACACACACACACACACACACACACACACACAGTCATGTACTATGTTTGGTCTAACCAAACTACCCACCTCTACCTGGAGAAAGTCTTTATTTTAATATGTTACTATAGTTTTTAACCCTGTGCTCCAGTGTTTTGGGAAAATATAGTTCCCATGTTAACAGGATTTAGAGTCATCATCGGACTCCCTGATGCTACACAGTCTGGCAGATACAGAGGAGCTCAATCATATTACCGAGTGCATATGGAGGCAGTAGATTGTGATAGAAGCTGACAGAGTGAGTGTGTGCTCATATTTTTCAGAGAAAAGCAGTAACGGACTGTTGGAGTCAGCAGGACGAACAATCTGTCTGGGAATCAATCAATACTCTGTGCTCGATCAGCAAACCGACCGAACTCAACTCACTGCTGTGTGTGTGTGTGGGGGTGTGTGTGTGGGTGTGTGTGTCTGTGTGTGTGTCTGTGTGTGTGTGAGAGTGTGTGGGTGTGGGGGTGTGTGTGTCTGTGTGTGTGTCTGTGTGTGTGTGTCTGTGTGTGTGTGTGTCTGTGTGTGTGTGTGTGTGTCTGTGTGTGTGAGAGTGTGTGGGTGTGGGGGTGTGTGTGTGTGTGTCTGTGTGTGTGTGTCTGTGTGTGTGTGTGTCTGTGTGTGTGTGTCTGTGTGTGTGTGTCTGTGTGTGTGTGTCTGTCTGTGTGTGTGTGTGTGTCTGTGTGTGTGTCTGTGTGTGTGTGTGTCTGTGTGTGTGTGTGTGTCTGTCTGTGTGTGTGTGTGTCTGTGTGTGTGTGTCTGTGTGTGTGTGTGTGTGTCTGTCTGTGTGTGTGTCTGTGTCTGTGTGTGTGTGTGTGTGTGTGTGACTGTGTGTGTGTGTCTGTCTGTCTGTGTGTGTCTGTGTGTGTGTGTCTGTGTGTGTGTGTGTGTCTGTGTGTGTGTGACTGTCTGTGTGTGTGTGTGTGTGTGTGTGTGTCTGTGTGTGTGTGTGTGTGTCTGTGTGTCTGTCTGTGTGTCTGTGTGTCTGTCTGTCTGTCTGTCTGTCTGTCTGTCTGTCTGTCTGTCTGTCTGTCTGTCTGTCTGTCTGTCTGTCTGTCTGTCTGTCTGTCTGTCTGTCTGTCTGTCTGTCTGTCTGTCTGTCTGTCTGTCTGTGTGTGTGTGTGTGTGTGTGTGTGTGTGTCTGTGTCTGTGTGTGTGTGTGTCTGTGTGTGTGTGTGTGTGTGTGTGTGTGTGTGTGTGTGTGTACCCTGCTGCAGCAGCACTCTCCTGGCTGGGCCCGGGCTCTCTGGTATCGTCTCCATTGGCAGCCATAGAGGCCGGCCAGGCAGGACACAAACGGCTGGTGTTCATACCTGATACGGTCAATTAGGAATTCAGATTATTGAACAGAAAGAATAACGACTAGCTCCATGTTTGATACTTTAAAAGAAGTTGAGTAAACCTCGCTGATCTGAAATGTGCAGGAGCTTCTCTCGTGAACCGATTCATTGCTGTCAGTTTCAGGTTCATCTACGTTAAAGCTCATCGACCGAACAGTCCTGAGTCAGGACCTCCTGCTATCTGAAGCAGCTGGTGAACAATACAGAGTTCAATGACTCAGATTCCACCAGGAGGTCTTTCCTTCTGCTGCATCAACATTAAGCAGGCTGACACTCAAAACTTACTTTTGACTTTGTTTTGTTACTTTTAACTGTCGTCACAGTGTGGAGTTCAATCAGTCAGGTTTACTAAGTTTCCCCAACAAGGAATTTGCGTTGGTGGTTTGGCGCATAAAATTAAATATAGTCAGAGAAAATGATAATCAAGTACAAATACAACAGTCAAGAAACATAAATACAATGAATCATTGGACAATACACAAAAAAAAAATATGTAAAAGACTGTAAAAGAAAATGAGAGATGTACAGTATGAAGTATAGAGACTAAGGATAAGATAAGGGAATCAAAAAGGTTCAGATTCAATAATCACATATGATCCCCAACTCTCAAACTTCCATAAACATACAGTAGTCACCAAATTGCCAGAAAAATAAGAAAATAGCCCTCTCTAGATGATGCGTTCAGGCTCCCTCTGTACAGAAGCACTGTCTCCTTTTCTTAACTGTCACAAACACACGTGTCTTCAAGGCAGCGTGAGTACATATGAAGACTGATGAGGGCGTAGTGGGTTGTTCTGTACCTCTGCAGCAGCTGCCGCCGCACCACCTTTAGCTTCCCCAGCTTCAGTCTGGTCACAGGCACACACTCACCCACAGCCCGGCATCACAGAGAGAGAGAGAGAGAGAGAGAGAGAGAGAGAGAGAGAGAGAGAGAGAGAGAGAGAGAGAGAGAGAGAGAGAGAGAGAGAGAGAGAGAGAGAGAGAGAGAGAGAGAGGACAATGGGACAGGAGAGAGAGGAAAAACAGGCACCACCTTCACCTGGAGGGAGAGAAGGTTTGAATCAATTTAAAATGCATTAATAGGAAAACTAGACTCAGCAGGACTCGTGTGTGTGTGTGTGTGTGTGTGTGTGTGTGTGTGTGTGTGTGTGTGTGTGTAGTCCTGGTTGTATTAATGTGGTCTGTTTAAACTAACCCAGAAGCTACAGAGACTCTCAGAAATACACAGTGACCTACATCTGGTGAATACACAAGAAGTCAAGAAGTCAGCAAAGCGGCCAAACTAGCACCAACGTCCTGGACTCCACACGAGAGTTAAATAATTAGCTGATTAAAAAACGACATCATAAGAAAACCAGCAACAAGTATGATACTCTATTCATCATTTAAGTCATTGTTTGTTTTAATACTGTAAAGCTACAGTCGCTAACTTTAATAAAAATAACTTTGTGTCATATTTGCTCAAACTGTCACTATATTTCGACGATATATGAAAGAAATGAGGTTCCTCTTCCTCCTTTTCGAGCTCCTAATGGAGCAAGAAGGAAATCGCTACACTAAAATATGTTTCTGAAGTCTTCTGAGGTGAGAAATAGGCGACGCAGTGAGAGAATCTCGATTCATATTTGATCGGCGCTTCTTAGTCTGACGGTTAGGTCGGAGATAACGAGCTCCACGAGCAGCAGCTGCATTAGAGACTGCTCACCTCTGATTGGCTGTTTTCCTTTTTCTCCCAGATGTTCCATTAACACCTCAACAACAACAACAACAACAACAACAACAACAACAACAACAGCGAGAGCAGCAGTGTGGTGCATTAAGATTAGTTATGCAACAGCTCTACATACACTGCTCCACTGAACCAGATAGCACGGCCACCCGGCTCATCACCAGAGAAGCAGGCCTCCATCAGCCAATGAGCCTCCAGTGGAGAACACGCTATTATCAAGGTAAGTGTGGAGCCAGTTTAATCCGTCACACTACGCCACTAAACTGTGCAACATTTAAACCAACATCTCATCAAGATAATCACAAGTTTGTTCAACTTCAAATGTAATATGAATTAGGGCTGCGTGTCTTTATGACACATTCATCCGACCAACAGTCCAAAACCCAAAGATATTCAACAGCTAGAACACGCTCCAACGTGTAATGGTTGAATGGAAAAAAGTTGCACGAAAATCGGGCCGATAGTTTTTCCGTAATCCTGCTGACAAACAAACCAACGGAGTAGAAAACACAACCTCTGTGACGGATGTAATCTTATACAACATAAAGTAGCATTTGGGAAGCTGGAGGGAGACCATTTTGGAACGATTGCTTGATGGGTTAAAACAATCAATTATCAAAATTGTTGCCAACTCTCAAAGGATTAATTGTTTCAGCTCTAAAGTGATTCCAGATCCCAGATCAGACCTGGGCCCCGTTCCTCGTACGTCGCTCAACTAAGTCGATCAAATGTCCAATTATCCAGCTTAAATTACCGAGATGATTGATGGCAGGATATCTCGGTTCCTCAAAGGCTGATCAGCTCTCAAACAGTCTCGTTAAATCGAACAAGACCTCAGTCATCAGGATAAGTGGGCGTGCCCGTTTTACGTCAAAGGGGGTAAGCATCGATCACCGAAACCATGATTTTCTAACAGTACATTAGCGAATAAAGTCAAAGAAAGAGCGTCTTCGTTCTCCGCTGGCGAGCAGGAGATGATATGAGGAAGTCAAGACCATAATCATGACTAAATCTAACACCGCCACCGCTGAGAAATATATATATCATATAAAATATCAGACAAGTTAAATACGTAAGTGGTGGGAAAATGTATCGGCTCATTTTAAGTGCCTCATCACCCCAATCAATCAGATGATATGTCTTTGAATGTGCGTCAGTAGGCTTAATGGAATGCATCATCAATGAGATCTTATAGAGAAAATAATCATCTCAACTCTTTCACAATAAGTAGATAAAACAAGCCCAACGAGTATCTAATAGATACTATGCCTATGAGGATATATGTACTGTATGTGCTTATGTATCATACTATACATGTGTATATACATTAGTGTGGTCCTTCGTGAGGGGTAAATTTTCGAATTCATTTATTTTAAGCTCCAACCCCTGGAATTCGTTGTAATAGTCGAGAAAACTCTCCTGGTGAATTTCTTTCAAATTCCAACAACATTTACCCCTCCCTCATCGACCTTGAAGTTTAGCTTCAGTTTCTCGGGGCGGCTGACATTAGAACGACGACATAGCCTGTGCTAAACTTCTAAACACTCCTGTAATGTCCAATCGTCTCTTTTGATGTGATACGTCGATCTGTGGTTTTTTTCCAGGTTGAGTCATCACTCATCAATCTATCATGGCAGCAGTGAACTGTCGCTATTTGATTGCTCCGTTGCAAAACATTGCCGGGTCTCAACTTCCCTCGGAAGAAGAAGTGCTGGGACTGTTGAAATACCGAATCGAGGTCGAGAAGAAGTCTGTGCGCGAGGCGGCCAACGATGTCATGAAAATTGTCATTGAGCTCTGGTTGAAGGCCAGGATCCCATTCCAGCGAAAGGATACCATCCTGGCAAAGATTGAAAAACTCCATAAGGAGTTTGGAAACGTCAAGCGGAACAAGGGGCGAGCTGGCTCTCAAGCGGTGCGTGAGGAAGCTTTCAAGAAGCGGATGAAGAATCTCTTCGATGTCGCCGCCACCAATGCCCTGGACGTCCTCACGAATGAGGAGGATAAGGCATTTCTGCTAGCGCAGCGCGAACCCGGTTGCCGTGGAGAGCTGGGATCGGTCGACACGCGGTTAGCTGCCGTGGAGGCCCGCGCCGCTCAACGCTGTCAGCTGCAGGAGCGACATAGGCAGCGAGCGGAGGATGAAGCCAGCACGTCCATGACCACAGTGGAATTGGAATCGTCGGAGTTGCCCTCATCCAGGAGTACAACCGAAGGCTAACTCAGGATGAGGAGCAACTGCAATTTCTCCTCCAAGTTGTCTCTCGTCATCGCGCGGAGTTCCCAGACTCCAGAAAGAAGACCGTGGCTGCTGGTGTGGCGGCCCAGCAGGAGCACTAAGTCGGACGGGCCTAGGACTCCCTAGGAGCCTTGTGGATCCTTGAGGGGCGCAGAATCGTGGAGTATGTTAGAGTCTTCTAAAGAGACTCAGATTGTGTTCATGGAACCAAAATGATACTTCCATGTTGTGTTAAAATATACTGCAGTTACACTTGATTTACATTGGGCTACAGCCGCTACAAACTATGTATTTGAGTTAGAAAGACATTTTGCTTAAGATTTTTGTTATAGTTTAATACATTTAACTGTTTAATTAGGTAACCATTTATAATAAATTTGTTTTCAAGGATTGTTTTTATTCATTTTTATTTTTATTCTCATTTTAATCCTTATACGCTCTATTTATTCCCAGATAAAAAGTGTCTCTCGGGCATCCTCAGGGTGAAACTTCAAGGTTGATGAGGGAGGGGTAAATGTTGTCGGATTGAGAAATAAATTCACCAGGAGAGTTTTCTCGACTATTCCAATGAATTCCAGGGGTTGGAGCTTAGACTTTCAGACTTTCAATTTTAAGGACCACCCTAATATACATGTATGTGTAGATTACCATATAGAACTAGGAGTTTGAATATGTGTGTGTGAATCTGTGTATGGATCAGTATGTTTATTATTCATAATCAGAAATTCAATCAACTGAAGCAGTGAAAAGAACTTGTGTGATTCTCTCTCTTCTCATCATGAGTACAGTAATGATATGCTATGGTGTTCTAATAACACTGTCATATCATGATGAGAGCTTTAACCCCCATGTAGTTTAACCATCAAGAGGACATGGGAGCAAGTAAAACCTAAGCACACAAACATGATTCAGAATAGTGAGTCCATACAATATGTGCCATGGTAATGTATTGAACACATCCAGAAGTTTCTTAAGCACCAAATAAACTTTACCAACAGCACGGCATGCAGCGGCATCGCCGGTGTTACGGTTTAACCAGGGACCGTGTTAACTGAAGACCTTCAGCCGAATGAGTCTCATGTTGTCGTAGTTACGGCAGCTGTTGAAGATGTGAAGAGAACACGTAGCTGTCCTCGTGAATGCCGCATTGTTTAATTTTGCAGTACAGTGTCAAACCTTCTAATTTACAGTATTTGGTCCAAACATACCAGATTCCACGTCGGAGAGTCTTTTGATGAAACGAGTCCACTGGAGTTTGAAACGTCGCTTGTTGTTTATGTGTTGAAACAGGAAGAGAGCTCGTTGCTCTTCCTTCGAAATAATAAAGTTGGTAAAAAACACATAATCGTCTTTGGAGCCTGTTTTGTGCAAACATGTGTCACGTAGAAGAACTCTGTAGCACAGTTAAAATAAGAAGACAAATGCATATAAATATAAATAAATCCTATTGACGGGATTCAAACTCATGTCGTTGCGTGGAAAAAAAGTGGATAATCGGAAGCACTGCCACTACGCCACCATCAGCATACTGTGTTGACTCGTAGGGTAAATTTAAACAACGTACAACACAGTCAGCAGTCGCTCCTCAGAGCAGAGGGCCACCAGATCAACTGGTGACCACACTGTGTGTTTACCACGGAGCACTCTGTGAGTAATACAGAGCAGTTTAGAATACAGCTGGTTTACGAAACAAACGGACGCCTTTTTGAAATTCAAAACGTCTTTGTATCTCTGCAAATGAACGAGGCAAATGTTTGTGATGTTGTCATGAGGTGAAAATACACAATGTGGACATAACGCATCAGAGCAAACAAGAAAAGCAAAATGAAGACTTTAACCAGCCAACAACACAGAGATGTCAAACAGTTCATTTGAGTAAAAGACAATCACATTTAATTTGACTCATATAGCATCACAATATGTAATACATGGTGGGCACACTCAAGAAGAAACCGATTCATGGTTTAGAGAGAGGCCATCGGCTTTCCACACAATAGACAGTTTTAAGGACGACCATTGAACCTGGTCAATAAGCTGGACACAAATAGTGCCACCATGTGTTACATATTGTGATGCTATATGAGTCAAATTAAATGTGATTGTCTTTTACTCAAATGAACTGTTTGACATCTCTGTGTTGTTGGCTGGTTAAAGTCTTCATTTTGCTTTTCTTGTTTGCTCTGATGCGTTATGTCCACATTGTGTATTTTCACCTCATGACAACATCACAAACATTTGCCTCATTCATTTGCAGAGATACAAAGACGTTTTGAATTTCAAAAAGGCGTCCGTTTGTTTCGTAAACCAGCTGTATTCTAAACTGCTCTGTATTACTCACAGAGTGCTCCGTGGTAAACACACAGTGTGGTCACCAGTTGATCTGGTGGCCCTCTGCTCTGAGGAGCGACTGCTGACTGTGTTGTACGTTGTTTAAATTTACCCTACGAGTCAACACAGTATGCTGATGGTGGCGTAGTGGCAGTGCTTCCGATTATCCACTTTTTTTCCACACAATGACATGAGTTTGAATCCCGTCAATAGGATTTATTTATATTTATATGCATTTGTCTTCTTATTTTAACTGTGCTACAGAGTTCTTCTACGCGACACATGTTTGCAGAAAACAGGCTCCAAAGACGATTATGTGTTTTTTACCAACTTTATTATTTCAAAGGAAGAGCAACGAGCTCTCTTCCTGTTTCAACACATAAACAACAAGCGACGTTTCAAACTCCAGTGGACTCGTTTCATCAAAAGACTCTCCGACGTGGAATCCGGTATGTTTGGACCAAATACTGTAAATTAGAAGGTTTGACACTGTACTGCAAAATTAAACAATGCGGCATTCACGAGGACAGCTACGTGTTCTCTTCACATCTTCAACAGCTGCCGTAACTACGACAACATGAGACTCATTCGGCTGAAGGTCTTCAGTTAACACGGTCCCTGGTTAAACCGTAACACCCACACTGTACAATAATCGCTCACAGCTCACGGCTATGATCCAGTCTGTGAGACGGTCAATGCTCGTGTGGTGTTCACAATGTATGACTCCAGAAGGTCTTGTTAATAAATGATTCCTTGTCGGCAGAATCGATAGCGCTCGTATAAGAAGTCATCATGATGTGATAACGGATCTTGGCGATCTCGGTCCGTGTACGTTTTAGTCATCTGTTTTACCGTTAAAATACGGACATTTACGTATATTTTCGTTTCATCGAATGAACGTAAAACAGGCGATCAAAACGTACACGGACTGATCTCGAAGAACTCTCTCCCTATAAAACGCTAATCTAACTAATATCGCTCCTTCATCAATGGGATGAGGAAGGGAGATGACATCTTTTTCCCGGGGGAGTGGCAAACTTATCCAGCTTCCTTCAGTGAACCTGCTCTGGAGCAGGTTCAAGCTTATGGATGTGTTGCTATGGTGATTGAGCTAAACCTGCTTCGTGGAACCGAAAAGCCTGACTGGTGTAATCTTATCCTGAAAATTATCCGGCGAACTCAGTTAGCGACGTACGAGGAACGGGGCCCAGGTAAAACCACTGAGCCTCTTCCTTTCTGTAGTTCTACTGACGGTGGACCTGATGTACAGACCCAGATAGGTGACCTAAATCCCATTAACGTAGGTCCAACAAAAGCTTTTAAACCGTGTGCCAGAGTTAAGAACAAAGAGTTCAGCTCAGCGGCTTAACACACACTCTCCATCATAAATACTGACCAGGATGCAGTAGTAGGGCTGACAGATGGTAAGCACACTGTTGTGTTGATCCCAAACACACCGACTATGTTGTTCCGCTACATCAGGACTGAATACCAGATGTCTCTTCAAACAGCAACAACATAATCTACCGCTAAAGACAGTTTTTTTGTTTGAATACCAATAGTACCAACATGTTTAAATCCAACAGTAAAGACAAAGTGACGCGTGCAAAGTGCTCTTCTGTTTTTGGCAAATACAAACTATTAATGAATAATAATAAAACCATCATCTTTGGTACTGTGAGTCATTATGCTACTATATGTACTGTGTTCTCTAATATCATTAAAGTATACAGACCACATCATCAAAGTACTCATTACAGACCACATTATCTCTACTAAAGCGTGTAAGTGTATCAGTTTATTACTTAACTCTACTTTTTTGAAGTCAATAGTTCTGTTTATTTCTAGAAACTCATTATTGAAATGTATTAGTTCATAGGTCAATAAAAAGGCCAAATAAACTGTTTTCTAATGCAGCTTTAATCTGCTCGTATTTATTTATTGAATTGTTTTTGTATTAATGTCATTTTATGTGAGTCTATGTTTTTATGTTGTTTTTGAGCCCCTTACCGAAGACAGCTTTATATCATTATGTGAAAGACAATAAAGTTTTATGAACATTTACTTTTTAATAACTACTCTACTATATACTATAGGTTTACAGTGGCGGGCCGTGCATTGTATACCTGGGCATTCACTGCTGTCCTGCAGCTGAAACACAGCTACGGTTATTATTTGTTTTGTGTAAAAATGAAGCTCAACACCTATAAATACACTAACTGCAGAGAATACGCTGAGACTGCGTCTCCTCTCTGCTCTGACTGCAGCGTCTCCTCTTCTGTGAGAGTAACTGTGAGTGCTTTGGGGCGGCGGAGGGGCTCACGGCAGCACCCGCTGCTCGTTCACCACAGTAACTGTAGAACGTACGTGTTTTAACGTCATCGAGTCAAAACACCAGAAAAGTCTCCAACAACACCAGAACAAGTCTCCAACAACACCAGAACAAGTCTCCAACAACACCAGAAAAGTCTCCAACAACACCAGAACAAGTCTCCAACAACACCAGAACAAGTCTCCAACAACACCAGAACAAGTCTCTAGATTTGTCGCTAGTAGCTTTTGACAAAAAAAGTCTCCATGAGGGTTTGGAAAGTCGCCAGATTTAGCGAGAAAGTCGGCAAGTTGGCAACACTGGCACCGGCTAAATATGTCCCCAGAGCAACATAGGACGTAACAATGGTTCCTATGACATATAAAACCAAACAAAAATCCATCTTCATAAAAACAAGTTGTACAAATAATAATATATAAACAAGCATATTAAAGCTACTGCAGATGTAAAAACAAACGCATTTAACTTACCAGAGCTGCTGTTCACTATTTAAAGACAAAGTCCATCCTCCTTTCTTTGTTAATAAAGAGTTTAATCTCACGGTTGTTCAGTACATCCGTGTGTTTTAGTTCCAGTAAGAAGTCCTTCTGGATTCATGGACGCCAGTGAAGACAGTCGAGCCTCCCCAGTTGTATTTCCTGAATACTTTTTAATGTGTTTGAGGCTGAAAATGTCCGCTCGACAGAGGCAGCAGATATTGGGATTGTCACCGCCCAACATGTCACGGTAGCCCACTGACCAATCACGTATGGCTAGGCCAGCTAGCAGGCTCTGACACGTCAAAGAATACGCCCAACATGTCAAACTAAAGATCTGATTGGTTGAACACTATGACAATCAACAATATCGTCCCCATTCACTTAAACTGCACATGGATTCACTTGTGAGTCTGCAGGCCTCGGGCCTCTCTTCTTACCTAGAGACACAGAGGTGAAATCTGATTGGATAAAAGCTCTACTTAAAACAAGCTGCACTGGAAGCAGAGCAACTGAGGAAGACAGTAGCTGTGCAATGAGAAAACAAGATAATGGGGAAAATATTTTTATAAATTATAATACATGTAGTGTATTTAAGAAAAATTATAAAATAGCTATAACTTTGTGATTCTGTTTAGGCCAGCAGAGAAGGCTTTGCAGGCCCTGACGGCCCACCACTGTAGGTTTGTTTGCACAGCCTACAGTTTGATCCAAATCCATGTAGTTGTGATCTGGTTTGATAAATGGCCTCCTGTTCTACTCTGGTATATAATGATCCATTCATTGGTGACTGACGTCTGCCACCAGTCAACCAGCCGAGTCATCACACGGCCGCCATGGCAACGGTGACATCATATCTGTTATTATTACTGCAGCAAGAAGGAAGAAGGGAGGCGGGGCGATAAAGAAGAAAGAGCCAGATGGAGCAATAAAAGAGAGAAATCACCATCAGGAGTCATCACAGCTGTTCTGCACACATTCTGCAGGGTGAGACGTGGAGCACTGTCTCTACACGACGCCCCACACACACTCATGGGGAATGGATGTATTTTAGGGTGAGCACACAGCAGGATAAAGTAATATGAGAGAGAGAGAGAGAGAATGCATCTGCATACTGACATTAAGTGAAAAGGCAAATGTCACTGCTATTATTTCTATTGTCCTTCATGATGCACAGGACTAACGTTTAAGTCAAAGGGCTGGTAGGCCGCTGCAGCGACACGAGGGTCGACACTACGAAATACCCATTTTGGTTTTCAGCTGGAACAAAAGTGGTTTGAGGGTTTCGTTAAAGTCAACCGCTATCAATGTTGTGTCCATCTGGAGTTGTGTTTTAACTGCAAAGCGATACGAGCTTCATTTATTCAACGCTGTGAGAGAAGCTAGTAAATAAAGGCTTACTTTTGATTGATTCATTTGATTTATGTAAATTATAATATGGTATCTTTGTGTGGTGCGACGGATCATAAAACTCAGGATTCGGATCGGATCACGGATCAGAGTCACAGATCGGATCAGCACAACAGAAACAAGAGAGCAAATAGAACTGTTAGGTCCCTGATCATGGTTTATTTTGCACCTGATACTAATCTCTGATCCTTGATGATCTATATTGTTAGATACACATCCCTTTGTTGTTTGATTATAGCAGCTGGTCTACAAGGATCCAGACTATTTTTTGCCATCGTCCCAAAAATGATTTCACACTACATTTTACGAGATTACATGTGAACACATCATGTTAACGTTATAATTTACCTTCGCCCAATACTCATTCTCACTGAACAGAGCCCGAACGCATCATAATGCAACAGAACTGAACCTTTGTCCGTTAGCCGTTAGCGGTGCTGCTAACGTTAACGAGCTCTGCTCCTGTCAATTTAAACATGGACTGGTTGTTTACAATGTAACATTACCAGATTACATTTTTGATTAATCTACGGATTATTTTCCGATCATAATAATTCGTCTTGTCTATAAAGTATCAGAAAATAGTCAAAAATGAATGACGTATTAAGATTGTTAATTTTATTTGACCAACAGTCCAACACCTTAAGATTTTTGTGATTTACTATGAAGAATGACAAAGTCAAGCATCAAGACCTCACATTTAAGGAGCTGGAAACAGTGAGAAATAACTGAAAGAATGAATCTAATTAATCAGATTATTGCGTAACACTTCCATCTTTAAACATTTTGTAAAATAAGGTGGTGCCACTTAAAAATGAAAGACAAGTCATTTTGCAATGGTGGTATTCCTATTAATTAGTTTTATATTAAATGCTTTGTCTACTTGGATGTTTAAAGTCACCCACACATCTCCCACCTGCTCCCTCTGACCGGTTAATAAGTGGAGTGTATCCTGATGTGACGTGAAAGGTGACCGCACAGAAACTTTAAATCTCAACAGCCGTTTGTCACTGAGCCGGAAGCCGGTGTCGTAAAGTGTACGGACAAGGTTATTTAAAATAGGACCAGTGATCTGAAGTCACTTCAGGTGTTTTTTTTATTCAAATCACAGCAGAGACACTTGCTTCCTCATTTGTGTTTACAACAGTTTTGACATTGACGAGTTTGTTAAGAATTTAAGTATGAGAAGTATTATTAGTAGGATTAATAGCACCGCTGGTGGTGAATAGGAAGCATGTGGAATGCCACATTATGCTTGTAAAAACTGTCAAAGTATGTGAAATGTCACCAGAATACTTATCAAATGTATAATAAGTTTACAGTATGTTTACTATAGAAGTGTTGAACCATAAGAGACAATCATTGAATGTATTAATCTATAAAGAATAGTCGATAGGGACAGACAGGGATTTTAAGACAGGCATTACAGGGAACACCAGGACCAGAGCAGAGGGCCTAACAGAGGGGCGCAGTGCAGAAGGAGCAACCGACCAAAGCCAATAGGTCACAGCGAGGGAGGGCAGCTGACTGGAGTCAGGGGCTATTGAATTTCGCCCAATCACAGAGGCTGATACTGGACATTTAAACTTTCGGACAGAGACTTTTAAATATAGGAGAGTTCCAGAGAGATTTTGCTTCAGTTCACACCGTTACCGCTCTGTAGTTGTCCAGCTGAGCTGGCCTATTAGGGGGGGGTGTGTGTGAGGACTCTGGCCTATGGGACATATTGATATTGATATCGATAGAGTAATACAGTTTGCAAATGTTATAGTTTCACTTGTTAATTAAATACTTTTTGATTGTAACCGGATCCAGTTCATTTTTGGTGAGACTGCGCTGCAGAAAGTTAGCAGCAGTGAAAGTCCTGCGGTCTGACTCATCTTTAAAGGTCCAGCCCCGACAATTTGGTGCCCTCGACGTGATTGCGGACTTTGAACACGGACTGGAGGAGGTTGCGTCCCCGATACCTTCTTGGCCCACAGAGAAACAGGTAAACAGAACCTTTTTAATACAATCTGTATAGTTATTTTATAGGAAAACTTAGTGAAGGTGTCGAGGGTCGGCGCCTCTGAAAGCCTGAAGACCGGGAGAGACCGCAGCATACTTGTAGTGTGTATTGACTGGAGACTGTGCATTTGCAGGCTGAATTACGAATAGCGACTAGTAAACTAAACAAGGTGGTTTGGTGAGCGGTAGCTCCGAATTGTGTAATTCAGGCGAGATAATAGAGCATTGAGTGAGCAAAGGCTAAGGATCGCAAATCTAAGTAACGTGGGAATAGGCGACGGCTCTCCTATGTCTTGCATTAGCGTCCTGGGTCTAGTGAACTAAAGGCTCAAATATAAGGGACAACGTGTCACGCTTTCGTTAGCTCTACTGGTTGGAGGCTAACGAAGCGCTGGTTTGACTTCGGTGCTTACCTTAAATAATAGATACAATTGATTATAATATAACCGGTGCATGTGGAGAAGCCAAAGCACGGTCTAGCAGAAAGTGTGTGAATGCGGCATGTTATAGAGTTAAGACTACGGTGCTTTGTGTGTGTGCTGAAGACACGTAATCGCCGGTTAGCTTAGCTAATAGCAATAGCCGCTAATAGCATTAGCCCTTTGTTCGCGCCACATTTTTGAAAAAAAACACCATAGAAGAAGAAGAGACAACTTCGCCATCTAGCGGTTGGAGGAGTAATTGCGTGATAATTACAGAAAACTCCACTACCCAGAAAACCTAGAGGCGTAACTACAAAATAGTTAAAAGGAAGTACGTCACCCAGTAGATTGATAGATACATTACAATAAAGTGAGTTTTGGTGATAAACTTGTAATATTCATTGTTTTTGACTCTATGATCGTTTGGTTCTACATTTTAACTTTAGTTTTAATTCAGCATTCTAATACTGTTGATAATTTTAATTGTGCTTCTTAGATTGATGGTTTTAGTTTTAATTTAGTATTTTAACTTTCATTGTTGGTTTTAATTGTTTCATACATTTTGATTTAAGTTTCAATTCAACATTTCAACTTCAGTTGTTAGGTTTGGTCTTGATTCGATATTTTAACTTCCACAGTTAATTATAATTTTAATTCAACATTTTTTTATTTTGATTTAGGGTTTTGGTTTTCAGATTTAATGCAAATGTTTTAATTTTTTAATCCAACGTTTTTTGATTTTTAATTTTAATTCAAATTTAAATTTTTCAATATTCACTATTGATTAATTTTTGGTCCAAATTATTTTAGTTTTCCATAGTTCTTAAGTTTTCATTGCTTACATTTTTCACATGTAAGAGCTACAGATAGATCAGAGATCTGTAGGATAGAGATAGTTGAGAGGTCAGTGAACACTCCCAAGCTGCATGATGATCACATTAAGCACTCAGGAAATGCTGGGAAGTGCCAGAGAAAGGATGGAGGATCAAACGGAGCCCAAAAAGAGGGGAAAGGAATGGGAGAAGATGAAGAAATATCTGGAGAGATGGCAAAAGAACGGGTGGTTTCCAACAGTGACGGCCCCCATAGCTGAAAACAGACGCAAAGTGTGGATAGAGACTGCGAAGGCTAGAGACGATGCCACTGCTGAATACGAAGGAGCCAGTCGCATGGCATGAGCAGATACGGCAGAAAAAGAGCCCTCGACAGAGAAGACAAAAGGTGCACAGACACTCAACGGCTGCTCACCTACTGGAAGGCTGTCGACCCGACTACCCCTGCATCTGCCGTGGGACTCCCTGAGGTCCTGAAAGTAGGATTGACAGACTTCAGGTCCTGCAAGATCACCACCACTCCTGAACCTGACAACACTGTCAACACACCGGGTTATCCGCCATTGTCAACAGAATCACACGGTCGGTCTGAACTTCACCCACCGTATGAGAAGAAGAAGCAAAGAACAACCAATCCCTCCTTGGTAAAAACCTCAATCCAAGAAATCTTGTACAAAATAAGGGGAGGAACAGAGGATAAAAAGAGAAAAGAAGAAAGAGAGACCACAAGGTACAACAACGGTGTCTACAAACAAACAATGACATTATCGTACGTGTTGAATATAGTGGAGCAGGAAGAAAGAGAGTATGAAGAATTGATCAAACTGGAAGACGCCAGAAAGAATCTGCAACTGCAGACAGAGCAAAGAAGAAGTAAAGAACAGGAAAGACAAAGAAGAAGTGAAGAAGAAAAGATAAAGAAGGATGAGAGTGACTTGACCCTTAAACCCTGGAGACCATCCCTAAGCGACGATGATGAATACCCTAACAGCACTGACGATAAAGAGAGGTGGGGTGCATTTCGAGGTCGCCCATCTCTCAGATGGTCCACCCGAGAGAAGAAGCCTCCAAATAAGTATGGAGACTGGTTTTGTCCTGTAAAAGGTGAGAGGTCACCATTGTCCACAGCCCAACAGTTACCCCTACTGGTGAAATCCAATGGACAAGCTGAGTTTGTGCCATGGGGACATCGAGACATGGACACACTGGAGAAAGCACTGCCACCGCTGAGAGGAGGAGCCAGCCCTTGGATCCGTCTCTTTGAAAAGCTCACGGCAGAGGATAAATTGGCATTGGGGGACATGCGTGCTATGATAATCCGAACAGAGGGAACAACTCAATTAAATGCCCTGGAGGTAAGAACAGGAACGGCCAACAGAGTGGACCAGACTCCATTCGACAACTTCCGAGGAGTATTCTGGGAATCAATGCGAAGCATCTGGCCCACGAAACCAAACATGACTTCCCTCACTGGATTGAAAATAAAACCAGAAGAAGAGATGCATCGGTATTTAAAAAGAGCGGAAGTAGACTGGCATGAGGCCACAGGGGGAAGACATGACCGCCATGAAGCTACTACTGTTGTATGGAGACATGCTGTACAGAAAGGCCTGCCCCTACCAGTACAAACAGCGCTGGGAGGAGTAGTAGGGTTGAGCAGCATGGAAGATGCCATGTGGAGAGAATATCTCACCCACTACAATCAAAAACACCAAACTGATGAGACAAAAAGAGAGGAAGATCGGAAAAAACTGACGCAGCGGCTGCTGAAAATTCAAATAGCAGAGGCCAATAGAGAAGCAAATGAAAGGAAAAAGGCCAAGAAACAGAGGGCAGTAGCCGAGGCTCAGGCCTCTCATCAGCCCCAATATCCAGCTGCACCCCCGACACCAGATCAACTGTATCCAGCATTCCTGCCCCCCACAGTGGTGTACTACCAACCTCCACCACAGTACAGAGGCAGAGGACGTGGATACAGCAGAGGGAGAGGATACCAGCAAGGGGGGTATGGAAGACCCGTAGGAGTAGATGAGTGCTACAGATGCGGGAAAAGAGGTCACTGGGCAAGAAACTGCAGAGGAGGAATGCAGTCCAGTGCACCACCAGGTTGGGCCCCATTTCCACCACAACATCAGCAGTATCCAGGACCACCTCCCCTCATGACACTCCCACAGACTCCCCTCATGAGACCCCCACACAGAAGTCCAGGCTGCCACCAGGACCGTGGGGCGGTGCTGATCAATAAGATATCCAAGGGCGCTAACTAACATGATTCAAGTTTTGTTTTCACAGGTGATGAACACAGAGGCAGCCGCTGACAGGAGAAAGCAGTCTCCTATTGTATTACCAGGTAGCTGGCTGTGGATGAGGTCCACAGGCGTAAGTGTGCTAACCAACAAGGTGGACCGGACCATGAGAGATTCATTTTATAGCCAAGTTTACATAGATGACATGGGAGTACCAAGGTGGGTGCTTAATGAATTTAAAGCCAGAAATTAAATATATACAGGTTTAGAATCAGTTTTCTTTTGAAGGGTATCAATCCATAAAAATATCAGTAGGATCAATTACATTTACTGTAACCAGCAGCATTTTGTAAACTTCACTCGTGATGCCATAGCAGGACTTCACGAGCCGGTAGATGAGACTAGTTTAATGGCCTGGCAGAACAGAATGGCATGAATATGATTCTAGCAGAGTTTGCAAAATGTTTGGATCTGCCTGTTCATTCCGAACAACACAGTCCTGATCATCTTCACTGGGATCCTAAGGGTCCTGATTGAGTCCAGATGGACTTCTAAACATCCAGTGAGATACTGAAATTTGGAAAATTTACTCTTGAGAGATTATGTTCGTTTGTTTAGTTTTGGGATTTTTTGTTTTTATAGGGTCAAACTGGGATTTAAAGATACACTGAATTAGGAAATATAATTAGTTGTTTTGTTGAAAAGGAGCAGACAAAGCTTCTCAGAAATCTTCTTTTCTGTCCCTCACTCCACAGAATGGATCCTGACCTCGACGTATGTCCCAACTAAGCAGTTCAGATAGCCACAGCCCTTGTGGATGCTGTTGCATTCCTTGTATATGTGTTTAGTGAGGCAAAGATATAGGGCAATCAGTTACGTGTAAATGATGAGGATGAACTTGAACTGTTGATGGATATGACTGTTTAGATTAGGGAAGAATGCCCTCGGACCAGTAAGTAAGATAAGGATGTGCGGTTGGAACATCCATGCACGCTGGTTTCGGAAAAGGGATTGTGTTTTTCCAGGGAATTAATAAACTCACTATGAATAGTGAGTTAGGGGGGAATTGTTAAGAATTTAAGTATTAGAAGTATTATTAGTAGGATTAATAGCACCGCTGGTGGTGAATAGGAAGCATGTGGAATGCCACATTATGCTTGTAAAAACTGTCAAAGTATGTGAAATGTCACCAGAATACTTATCAAGTGTATAATATGTTTACAGTATGTTTACTATAGAAGTGTTGAACCATAAGAGACAATCATTGAATGTATTAATCTATAAAGAATAGTCGATAGGGACAGACAGGGATTTTAAGACAGGCATTACAGGGAACACCAGGACCAGAGCAGAGGGCCTAACAGAGGGGCGCAGTGCAGAAGGAGTAACAGACCAAAGCCAATAGGTCACAGCGAGGGAGGGCAGCTGACTGGAGTCAGGGGCTATTGAATTTCGCCCAATCACAGAGGCTGATACTGGACATTTAAACTTTCGGACAGAGACTTTTAAATATAGGAGAGTTCCAGAGAGATTTTGCTTCAGTTCACACCGTTACCTCTCTGTAGTTGTCCAGCTGAGCTGGCCTGTTAGGGGGGGGGGTGTGTGTGTGGACTCTGGCCTATGGGACATATTGATATCGATATCGATAGAGTAATACAGTTTGCAAATGTTATAGTTTCACTTGTTAATTAAATACTTTTTGATTGTAACCGGATCCAGTTCATTTTTGGTGAGACTGCGCTGCAGAAAGTTAGCAGCAGTGAAAGTCCTGCGGTCTGACTCTCATCTTTAAAGGTCCAGCCCCGACAAGTTACAAAAGTGAGAGCAGCAGTTACATTTTGTAGTTTGTCGTGAGTTTTTTGTCTGTATTTAATGTTGTATAAGTCAAGCTGATTAATGGACTGAACAAAAAGGGGTGTCTGACTTATGGATTCATGGATTTCTGCTCTGAAAGTGAGCAAAGTCCTGTCCCCCTTGCGCATGCTGATAATGGTGGTAGGTATTAGGTGTGAACGTCTCCCTTCACCCTTGTGGTGTATTTTTCTGATGATTATACTTGTCTCATATTACCTGCCTGTATTAATTTACCGTGTGTCTAGTTTTATCCAGTGTGGGATACATGGGAAACCAGTGGTGGGCCGTCAGAGCCAGCTAAGCCTTCTCTGCTGGCCTAAACAGAATCACAAAGTTATAGCTATTTTATAATTTAATCATTTTTCATGAATACACTACATGTATTATAATTTTTTCCCCCATTAGCTTATTTTCTCATTGCACAGCTCCTGTCTTCCTCTGTTGCTCTGCTTCCAGCCTGCAGCGCTGCTTCCAGCCCAGCTTGTTTGAAGGAGAGCTTTTATCCAATCAGATTCAGCCCCTATGTCTCTATGTAAGGCCTGAGGTCCTCTAGGTAGACTTTGCAGATTAAAGTATATGGGGACGATATTGTTGATTGTCAGTGTTCAACCAATCAGATCTTTAGTTTGACATGTTGGGCGTATTCTTTGACGTCCCTTTGGCACCGAGGTAGCCTGTTAAGTACGTCAGCATTAACGTGCGCCGTGATTGGTCAGTGGGCCAGCGCGTGACTAATGTGAAATTTAAGGAAGCTGGCAGAAGTTAGTTGGAGTAGTAAGAGTTAAAATTGAAAGATATGGAAGAAATTATAACATAACAGCAGCCCTGACTCAGCCAGGAAAAGGATTTGTATGAACAGTGTTCCTGGTTGACAGCGTCGCACATTTTATGGCTGAATGTGTTTCATTTTAACTGAGCGTCTTGTCTTGGTGTTTGGAGCTATGCTACGCTAACCTGAGGACGCCATAGCACGGCAGGACACTACGGTGCCTTTGGAAACTTTTGGAGAAAACCGAGTGGATCTACAGATCAATGAACACGTTCACAGGGAAACGGAGCTCCACAACCGCGGCCGGTCCGCGCTCGTGGCCGGCGGTCGCGGTCGGCGGGTGCGCCGGCGGAGGTGGGATCCCGGCCCCGCTGCGAACTGGCCGCAGTAGACCGGCGAAATAAAACTGGGGAGGCTCGAACTGTCACTGCCGTCCATGAATCCAGAAGGACTTCTTACTGGAACTGAAACGATGTACTGGGATTAAACTCTTTGTCAACAAAGAATTCGGTAAGTGACAAACTGCGTTTGTTTTTTTACATCTGCAGTGACGTTTTTATGAATATTTGAATGGCTCGTGCTCTTGTGTGGTGGAATGCGTGGATCCGCTGCAGGTCTGCTGGATTGATGTGTCATGCTTTGTTGTCATATGGTTCTTAAGACTTTGTGGTTGTCATTGTGTTAATTACGTTGATTTGACTATGCATTGTCCGTTAATGACGCAGCGTCCCGTCATTCATGTATCTGCACCGTAGCTGTTGAACTGTAGTAGGACAGCACAGAAGGCTCAGGTATGAAATGCACGGCCCGCCACTGTGGGAAACACATGGGAGGGATTAACCAGGAAACAAAACTTAAAGACGCTGGATGAATGTCTTGATACAATAAAGAGGAACGAAGACAAGCTACACACACACAAAAGGTGGTATTGACGTCTATAAATGTATGTGGTTATTTACACTGACCAGCCCTCGTTTTGCTGTATTATTTTTGATGCACAGTGAATCTATTATTGCATTGAACTCTACTGAATCCAGTGTGTTTCAAAGACATTGAAAAGAGTCTCTCTTTTATTATAAGATATTAATGTCTTGGAGGACCTTAAAAACTTCCTGGCCCAGTTGAAGTTTTTTTTGAGGCAATGGCCCAATCCCAATGTCCCCCCTTACGGACTCACGGACTTTGAGGCGTGCTCCCGCGAAGTCCGTGAGGGTTTAGGGCTGTCCCACTGTCAAATCATTGAGTGTTTGAGGGCTCTCTTGCAGACATTTTGAGCCCTTTATGAACCCTTCCCTAAGGGAATTACCCACAAATCATTGCACTGTGACGTTAAACACGGGGTAACCAGTGGACGCATGGAGACGTAAACAAAAAAAGGTAAACAAAGAGGACGGCTCACGTGTTTCGGCCTGGAGTATTACATTTACTCAGAAACATTAAGGGTTAAAGATGGAACAAAAAATAAACTTGAAATCAGAAGATATTTATTCATTTATTCATCAAATATTAGATTTTGTCATTGAAGCTGTTTTGACAAAAACGAGTAAATAGATGATATGAAGTTACCTCATCTTGTGAGGAAAGAGCCTGAAGACGTTCAAATCAGGGAGTACAAAGTATAAAATAAATACACACAATTGTACATCATTTTTTTTGTCGTTTTCATGGTAACGTGATATGTTGCAGCAAAGTGCTGTCCCGTTCATATTTAACCATCTCAAGCCCTCACAGTCTCTCACACTCAACCACTTACCAGGTGACGTCAGTGAGTCCTTGAGGGTTCAGGGTTTAGGGGGGACATTGGGATTGGGCCAATATGTGTCTCTCAACCCACCCTCCACCGCTTCTGACAGCTGATGAGAGAGTTTCCTTTTTGGACATCTTTACTTTCACTGCTTTATAAATCATGACTTTTGGACCCAAAGTGGGTCGGAGGCTTGACAGACATGAGAGCGCTGACACACTTTAAGGACTCTGAGCTCCTGAGGTAAAAGGAGAGGCCAATTCCTAAATTCAGGAGTTTCAAAAACCCTGCTGTTCATGATGTGAGGACGCAGAAACCAAAAAGATGAAAGATTGCACTGCACAAGACTGCAGTTTAAAACACACATAAAAGTTCCTCTATCTTTATTTTGTGCACCTACCCCTTCATTCTCTCCCGTCTATTGTCCCTACGTCACCAATTCACTTCGCCTCTCTCAACTAATTGTCTTCATCTTGTTTCTTCCTCCCCCTCTCCATCTGTCAGTGCTCCTCTTCCTCTCTGGAAACCGGCCAGTGCTCCAGCAGCTTGACATCAAACTACATGACTGGACAGCACTTCATTCAGTCAGCTCTTTACAGAGCGAGCCAAAGTCGGCTGAGGTCAGCTGTCGGCACACTTTTCTATTTATACATGTGTGCATTTATCGGGGGCGCTTACATTTAATCGTTTCATGATCAACCCAGAAGAAATGTTGGCATTGCAGGTTCCTGCCAACCACGAGATACGTTTAATGTTGATGCTTCTGAAACAGCCTCGTATCACAAACGCACAATGTGGTTAACGGTGTGAAAGGATTGGTTAGGTTTAGGCAACAAAACTTCTCGGTTAAGGTTCGAAAAACCATGATTGTTTGTGTAAAAATAATAAGGTAAGAACAAAACCTACAAACCTTAACTACGTGAATAAATAACTGTCCTTACTCAACTGGCTTACGTAATGTTCAGCGACAAGCATAAAGTAAAATGTTGGTTTAACATGGGACACGGACACTGATCTCCTAGGTGAAAGTCCTGTGTGTCCTGTGTTTACCCTTTGGGGACTCTGTCACTTGTTATACTCGTTATTATACCACCCAACTTTCACACCACGCAACATTCAATAACGGCCGCTTTCTGTACTGCAACACTTGCTCTGACTGAACGAAACAACGTCCACATTCATTGTATCCGTGGTTTGGAACTGGTGAGCTGGTCATTATCTACTGTACATCCTAACGATGTGTCCAAACTTCAGACTGGCAGCTCTGCTTGTGCTCCTCTGCTCATTCTAAGCTGTATTTACCTCACACATGCTGCTCTGACAAACGGTGAAGTGAACCTACGAGGTGATCGATCAGTCGCTGTAAATCTGCTATGCTGTCTGATCCTGGGACATCTCATCTGGCTTTCAGTTTAGAAAATGGATGACACTTTGCCTCATGTCTCCTTTTTCTGTGAAGGTCAATGTTATATTTCATTTATCTTAAAAGGTAGTGGTGGCAGTCTTTATTTCAGGAGAGGCAATCTGCCCCTGCTATAATACGCAGTGGGAAACCCTGTGTGATCACTAAAACACAACAGAGCTCATGAAGCCCCGGGTCCTTTGTGAGCCAACAGCTGTAACCAGTGAACCAGTGAACCAGTGAACCAGTGCTGCGCCATGCGAGCGCCATGACGCAGGTTAGAGTCTGTGTTTGACACAGAGTCAGACGTGCTCTGGTACATCACACCGACGGGGAGACAGACAGACGGGGAGGTGGGAACCCCGCCGTATGTGCCTCGTTCTGAGTGCATCTCCAAACAAGACCGCACACATTCGAGTACATTGACACACACCTGAAAATCACAGGCAAAAACATCAGACACATGGTTGTTGTTGCCGCGACGCCCTTGACAACATCTCCAGTTTACTTCATGTGTAATGTGGAGGGATTAAAGGATGAGTGTTGAATTCAGAACATCTCCTGTACGGTGCTTCCACACCCATGAGCACAGAGGTGTTTAGAAACATTCTGAATCCAATATTTCACACTTTAAGCTCTATTCTACATTTGTCTTTGTCACACACTCACACCACCACTGAGCCAAGTCAAAGTCTTTAAACAGTAAGCGTTCAACGAGTCTCAACAGAAAATCAAACGGTAACAATTTTCAAAATCAATCAAAAAGTCATTGGGGTTTGGACTGATTGAAGAAAAGAAGCAATTTAAGGTGGAAATTGTAAAGGGCATTTTTTCAATTTACTGATTATTGGAGAGAATGACTCTACTTCTCTCTTGATTATTACCTCAGTAAACATGAGTTTATGGTCTCAATCTCTAGTTTTAAGTCTTCTTCAATACAGCATGATGTTCATTTAGTAAATTATGGTCCATTTAGAGTCAAACAGACCATAAAGCAGAGTATGCTTTAGGGGCGTGGCTACACAGTGATTGTCTGGGAGTTGTCTGCGTTTTTTTTTTGGTTGACTAAAAATGTCTTATTCAGTGTTCGGTTGTAATTTGTTGCATCGTCTCTTGTCACTTCTGGTTGCAAAAAAAAGAAAACGGCAACGGCTAAAGTGCCAAAAATAAAGCCTTTGTCAAAATTGAACAGTAAGTCATGTCTGGAGCCCAGTTGGAGTTCGTAGAGTGTCTCAAATAACAAACCTCAATTTCTTATCATCCCACATGTTAATAAAGACATGGCTGAATTTCTTTAGAAGAGACCTAAAGGCAAGTTTGAGAGCAAACGAAGTTAAGGGTAAATTTGAGGGTAAAGTTGAGAGGAGACTGTCTTGAAGGGAGATGGAGTCTTATTTAATCTGTCAGGGAGACGAGCAATAAAAGGATTAATAGGAGAGGCCTCACAGCAGCAGGCCACAAACTAAAGGGAGACGCCACGATGACTACGTCCACTTCTTATACAGTCTTTGCTACTGACACAGGAAAACAAGAAAAGGACGTGTTTCACAACTGCTCCAGTTTCCAAAAACCTCGTTCTACTTTCCCCAAAAATAATGATTAAAGAGAATGTGTTCAGTGAACAAAAGTGCACCGTTCTCCTCCGCTGACACCAAGGAATTGACAATATTTGGGTCGAATACAACAAAAGAATTCATCATAAGGTCTTCCATCTATCTATCTATCCTTCCATCCATCTATCTATCTATCCTTCCATATCTATCCTTCCATCAGTACATCCATCCATCTATCCATCTTGGTTAACAAAGACGTTTTACTAGAACAGGTTTAAACTTCAGAGGCTTCTAACTATTCTTGCCATATCATATATAATGGGCAGCCATTATTACAAAGCATGATGAGGGTCAAATATATTGTACGCAAATTACTCCACACATTCAGTTTACTCCAGAAGAACAAATGCTACTATTTGGTGACACCTGGAGTGAGTATAGAGAATAAAGAGTGATGCCGGTAGACGTCCGGTTCTAGCCAGGTGTGATGTGGTCGTTGAAGCCGTCAAATGTGCTGCCCGGCTCGTACAGGTGGGTCTGTCTGATCTCCACAGAAAGTCCTTGGTAGGACGTGGTGCCCAAGGGCGTAGGTTTGCATAGGGTCCATAGGGACTAGTCACGACCAAAGTTTGGGAGAGACACAATTGTCCCCACCAATATTTTGTTAATTTTAATTGCCTGTTAGAAAAAATTATTTTGCACAATATATTTGCAAACTCATTCGTATTATTATTAGTGCTGGGCAAGTTAACGAGTTATTATCGCGTTAACGCATTCATTAATTAACGCCGACAATTATTTTATAGCGCGTTTTTTTTATTTTGAAAGTCCGTTGCTCACTGGCAGCGGTGGAGGAATGAAGACTACTGAACATCGCTGCAGTAAAGTCAGCAGACACTCAGATCTCCGTGGTCAACTCAGCAGACACATGTTAGTCACCTATATGCTGACATTCATGGTAAACGCATTCAAACGGCACAGATCGGGAGCGAGCGAAGGACTTTGAAAGTTAGCGGAAAGATTAACGTGAGACAACATCCTGCTTCTTCAGATGAACATCCGGTTTTCAGAATAAGATGCCAACAAAGTATGAATTATATTCACATTAAGTATAAAACATGCTACCTGCATCTCGTGAGTTAAAGGGAAAATACACCTACATTGTGCGTAAAGTGTCTTTATTCTTTGATCGCTGGGTAACCATCATCACCTCGGAGTTACAGCATTATATTGATGAACAGTAGAGCTGCATTCACCTGCTCTGACTGTCATGAAGACATTTAGATGAAACGTGCTGAAACATTTTATTCATGTTCACAGCAGTGAACGTTTCACATACAGTCAGCACACTGAGCACAGATAGTGAAGAGATATGATCGCTACTGTGTAAAGGGAATACTGCTATAATAACCTGATTTGTTTTAAGTGTTTGCAAACCAAATGTTATTGCCCTTTTGTTCATATAGCAGTACTTTTAAAATAAAAGTGCACAATACACTACTTTTGAATACATTATTGAACTTTGCCATAACAATGAGATTAATCGCAAAAAATCCATGCGATTAATCGCGATTAAAAATGTTAATCGTTGCCCAGCACTACTAATAATTGCATAAAGGAGGAAAGTACTTTATTTATAACCTATTAAGTGCTGCAGTCTTTTTTGGCTGCACAACTGGGAAACGTTTTTTTTATATGATGGGGGGGGGGGTCTGGCAGTGTCCCTACCAATGCTGAGACCAAACCTACGCCCTTGGTGGTGCCAGTCAGGTCAAAGGTTCCTCCAGAGACTCCTAGTTTATTATCTAATGTAGCTTAACAACCCGTTTGACTGTTCAGTTCACAAACTGCAATGCACCAACAGTAGGGTGGACTAACTACAAACTCCTGATATGTAACTTTTTTTAAAGACTAAAATAAAATATAAATTCTAAATGGCACCTGTATCAACACTGCCACACCTAAAACATCTGCTCTTGTGGGTGTGAACACAGCTGTAGGCATAGACGCGCCGTCATAACGCCACAGGAGCTAGAGCTGTCTCACATCTTCATCTCCGGGTGATGTGGGGAACCGTCTGAGGTGGAGAACAGGTTAGCGATCCGTCATGTTTCGGCTCCATTACATCCGACGGGATCACCGACTGCCTCGTGTCCCCTCCAAAGAATTAAATTATTACCCTACAGGGCCGAGTACAGCTGGAGATGTTGCACCGATTCACGTGGAGCCTGGAGGCTAATGCTAGGTCACACTATTGTAACACCTTGACATGAACACCAGTGGGATTTATTCCACTGCTAAGAAATCAAAAAGACCCTTCTTATGACTTCAAATATCTCCTCTGAGTCATCGTGTTCAGATGTGATCCAGAGATTGGAGTCCTGATTGTCCACTGTATATTTGTGGGAGAGAGACCATTTTGGATGCTCATCAAATCCAGGTACTGGACACAAAATCAACACCGACACTAGATAATGTAAGCTCATAGAACAAGGCCACAATCGTCAGCAAAGGTGCACACAACCATGTAAGTGTGATACACCCTCGCGTACATTAATCAATATGAATTACCAGACTGCTATCTGGTGAGGGGCAATGCGATGAAAATACAAACAAGCAGGCTCTGTTCATTAGATTAACCAGGACAGAAGTCAGAGTGAGAGGCTAGTAAAGGTACGACCAGACATGTAGATATGTATTCATTGAAAAGTGACTGTGTGTGTGACGGAGAGTTGTTTCTATCTATGGCCAATGAGGAACAGTAACCGACAAACACAAAGCTTCTTCAGTTATGTGTGTGAATAATGTTACATATATACCCATATCTAATGTGTTCATCCCACTACAGTCCTCTCAGGACAAGAGGAGAAACATACAGTAAGTCAAGCACACAAGATTAACTTTCAGTGGTCAGACTGACAGAAAACGCCCAATGAACATGACGCGGCTCGTCGGCAAACTGGCTCTTTTGCAACTTCCGTTTGTAAACCAGGTCTTCCTCCGACACCGCAGCGGCTTGTTACTGGTTCGAATCCCCAGACAGTTTTTGGAGTGCCCTTTAAAGCAGGCACTTAATCCCTGCTGCTCCCGTGGAGCTGCTCCACTGTGGTTTTAGGATGTGATTATGCATATAAGATTAGATTAAGCCTTAATGATCCCCTCGGGTACGACTGTGAGATGTCTGCTTGTGAAGCAGGTCAGTGCTGAAAAGGAAGGAAATATGAGAATCTAAAAAACCTTTGAGATATATTGTTGAGTAAAAGTTCATGTAAATGAACTACAGTGGATGAATAAAAAATGTATATAAATAGTGGATAGTATAGAGATAAAAATGTGATATCAACATTAGATTAATATAATGAGAGCATAAAACTGTGAATAGTATAAACAGAGTATAAAGATTAGAGTAATAAAGAGAGTATGAAGATTAGAGTAATAAAGAGAGTATAAAGATTAGAGTAGTTTAAAGAGTATAAAGATTAGAGTAGTTTAAAGAGTATAAAGATTAAAGTAGTTTAAAGAGTATAAAGATTAGAGTAGTTTAAAGAGTATAAAGATTAGAGTATGAGTATAAAGATTAGAGTAGTTGAAAGAGAGTATAAAGATTAGAGTAGTTGAAAGAGAGTATAAAGATTAGAGTAGTTTAAAGAGTATAAAGATTAGAGTAGTTTAAAGATAGTATAAAGATTAGAGTAATAAAGAGAGTATAAAGATTAGAGTAATAAAGAAAGTATAAAGATTAGAGTAATAAAGAAAGTATAAAGATTAGAGTAGTTTAATTAAAGAGTATATAAAGATTAGAGTATGAGTATAAAGATTAGAGTAGTTTAAAGAGTATAAAGATTAGAGTAGTTTAAAGAGAGTATAAAGAGTAGTTTAAAGAGTATATAAAGATTAGAGTAGTTTAAAGAGTATAAAGATTAGAGTAATATCAAGAGTATTCAAATTAAAGTAATATAGAGAGTATAAAGATTAAGGTAGTATAAAGAGAGTATAGAAATTAGAGTAGTATGAAGAAGGATACATGTGAGGGAAATATACTATTGTTGAGTAAAAGTTAATGTAAAGGAACTACAGGGGATAAACAAAGCTTTATCTCCTCGCACGTCAAATGACACAAACTACATGTAAATACATGTAAATACACCAATGAGCTGTTTGCCAGACATACCCAGCAGCTGATCCTGGAGCTGTGATTGGTCCCAGACTGCCCGTTGTAAAGCTAAGACAGGGCCGGTGGTGACGACACAAAACAATCAGAGCTGAATACTGAATGCACAGTGCTGGAGGCTGCCTGTGCGATGGAAAGTGTGTGTTCAGTGTGAGAGATGATGCAGAAAAACACACAACACTGGAGGAGAAAATATTTTTCCACTACCGTATTTTCCGCACTATAGGGCGCACTGGATTATAAGGCGCACTGTCAATGAATGGTCTATTTTCGATCTTTTTTCATATATAAAGCGCACCAGACTATAAGGCGCGGGCGCTCTGAAGAAATCTGTAGATTCTCCACTTCCGTGTCCGTATTCTCACGAGATAGTACGAGACTCACACAGCGAGATGTGATGCATATGACGAGCTTATGACGATCTGGGGGACGGACTGTTTACATCGTGTAGTGTAGCTTGTTAGCTCGTTAGTTAGCACGTCTGCTAACGGCAGCGTTCTGAGACAGCTGTAGCTTTATGATTACAGACATGTAAACACACAGAATAAATAATGGCCATCAGTGAGAAACTGAGTTGTGTTGGGAGAACAAGTGAACAGCTGGGCAGGTGTCTTGAGAGATAGAGGCAGATTACCCCTAGCTTGTTAGCTCGTTAGTTAGCACGTCTGCTAACGGCAGCGTTCTGAGACAGCTGTAGCTTTATGATTACAGACATGTAAACACACAGTTAGTGGAGTCTGCGTGACTCACACAGCGAGCTATGATACTTATGCATGCTTATGCTTACACCTCGTCCAGAACTACCGGTGAGACTCCTGACTACGGTAGCCGTAATGCTGCAAGCGGTGCGGCTTTGTAGTTTACCAAAGTCGTACTAAAACATTTTGACAGAGTGCCGTGTACCACACAAAATCGCTTCGAGGTCACCCCGTTGAGCCTGAACCAGCCCCCCTCGGTCTGGTGTGGGGGCGGGGGGTGCGAATTCCGATTCAGCTGAACGGCAGAATGCAATTTTCAGTAACAAATATAATATTTCCACAAAAATGCAGCATACCATTTGAACGAAGAATCTCCCATGAATCGAAGCATGTGTAACACTTTACACACTCAAAACACAATAAAACACGATCTACGACAACATTCCTAGCCTCGTGCTAAATATCGTCACTTTTTCGCGTTCATTTGGCGGAGATACGCATCAGAAATAGCCCCTCAAAAGACGCTAATCAACCGGCCGGCCGAATGCTATGTAGTTAGCAGCCGTAGCATTCAAGCACGCTTCGAACCTATATCTCAGAGTTTCTCTCCGAGAAACCCTTCAAAGTTGACCGGGGGGACAGCAGCCCCCAGCAACGATAACTCAGCCAAATAATTATGGGATGGTACTCACAGTTTTGAAGCAAAATCATCAAACCGTTTCCTAAAAGTCCATTTTGACCGCGGATTCACCTCATTCTGACCCATTTCCGGTCTAATAAAGTTGTGAAATAAATAAAGGGGGGTCAAATAAGCTGGGGGACAACATTCCAGCGAGGCTGGACATTCCAGTCTCGCGACTTTTACGCGCCGGGTCCTCGGCTGAGATCGGCATTTTCCGCCGAAACTAAAGACTTCCTGGTAATTCTGTTAGCGCCATTCGATTGGCTACACCAGACACGTGCGCACAGAGCAAAAAAAAAGGAAATTAACCAAACAGGGGCTCTACAGTGGCGCAATACACACCAGCTGTTGCGTAATTCTCCCGTAGGTCGCCGGCCTGGAGAGGCTTTGGAGACGGTTCCAGCTCTCCAAAATGATTTCTAACTGCTGTATGTGATAGATTGTGCATGTAGAAGGATAAAGGAAGTTAAATATATAGTTATTTAGGTTGTAAAAGTACAATGGAACAGCTTGAGAGGCTGTTTCTCAAATGATGACCTTTCGTGACCTCTCGTACGTTTATGTCTCTAATTATGGCATACTTCACTCAATTCACTCAAATTCTTTTTTCTATTCACTACTGCTGTCGTTTGCTATGATGGTGGGTGGTTCTAGGCTCCACTGAGCCTCATTTAATATCTTTTTATGAATAATAGTGCTTTTTCACCATACGAATTTGACATTTTCAAAGTGGAGCTGTGTTCCATCTTCATCTGCTATTAACCAGTAATATATACATAATATTTACTCTATTCATATGAGCAAACCATTCTTAGTGTTAATAACCCCTTGGAATTATTAAAAAAGACCTTATAGTTAGAGTGTGGGGCCCCTTCGTTCAGAACCGGAATTTGCGGAATTTATGGGTGCAGGTTACCAGGCTCCAGAAGGTTCAGTAAACACAACCAGAATTAATCCATATATAAGGCGCTCCGGATTATAAGGCGCACTGTCGTTTTTTGAGAAAATTAAAGGCTTTTAAGTGCGCCTTATAGTGCGGAAAATACGGTAAATGTGCAGACAACGTGGAGGTAAAAGATATAGATGGATGACTATAGATGGATATTAGATGGAGAGAGGGATAGAGAGCAGGGAGACGGTACGCATGAAACAATGCAGCCCTCTGTATCCAGACCAGCTCTCTGCTGTTAACTCACTGTACCACACACCACACCACAGCTACCAGCAACAACACTTACCGGGCATGGGCTCATGTCAAAGGGTCATCGTATAGTCGTTCTTTGTGTACAAAATGGTGAAAACTACATGTGAACACAAAGTAACACAAAACACACATCTCAACCAAGCCTGCACAACCCACTACATTTCTTATTGTTTGACTTATGTCAGAAAGCAGGAAAGTGGACGTGTACTGTGACAATCACTTAACAAATAAAAGTAGGCTAAACTCCTCCGGAAAAGAGGTTATAACTTTTGAGTGGGAAGATAAAACCTGCCCAGCGTCTGATACTGACGCACCGAGTCTGCATGAGACGCACCAGGCTTTTAACCAAATCCAATGTACACCCATCTGCGTCATTAACAGACTAGAGTAGTATAAAGAGAGCATAAAGATAAGAGTAGTATAAAGAGCGAGCAGGTCCTCTAAGGGAGGCGGTTGGGCTTGATGGTCGTGTCAAAAAAGGCGTCAACCTCCGGTTCTGAAAAGTGATGCCAATGCAGGAGTGTCTTAAACTTATATTCCCTCTACTGACCACCAGGGGGCGACTCCTCTGGTTGTATAGAAGTCTATGAGAAAATGACTCTACTTCTCTCTTGATTTATTACCTCAGTAAACATTGTAAACATGAGTTTATGGTCTCAATCTCTAGTTTCAAGTCTTCTTCAATACAGCATATTTATTTAGTACATTATGGTCCATTTAGAGAATAAAAAAGACCATAAAGCAGGGGATGCTTTAGGGCGGAGCTACCTTGTGATTGACAGGTTGCTACCAGAGCCGTACAGGGCGTCTCTACCACTGCGTCATTCCTCCACAGTCCATTTACAGTCACTTCGGTTCACTGATTGCTAAAAAACAAGTTGTCGACGGCCAAACTGACGACCTCGAGGCTTCAAAACAACGACTGCGTCCTCTTCTTATATAATGACAAACACACACCGACTTTCACCCAGGAGACGCTGGTCGGTGTCCCATGTGAAACCGAGTTATTTTACCGTAGTTTTGTTGCGTAACTTACGTACTAAACAAACGCCGCGGATGTAAGTTACGTAACAGGCGTACCTTTTACGAAACCAACATACTTACTTAAACCCAAACCACGATCTTTTCATGAACCTTACCAAGTACTTTTGTTGCCTACACTTAACCAAGTAAACCTAAACAACTGAGCGAACCTAAGCTGGAAGATTATTTTTAAAAGAAACTGACACTCCGTCCAACAGAGCGCCAGAGTCTGAAGCGTGTGGCCGCTGACTAAGATCTGACTAGTTACTGAGAATGTGTTTAACTTCACCTCTGAGCCATGATGGCTGCTGCTGAGCTTCTTCATCTCAACACACACACCTTTTCAGCATTAATGACGAAGTGCTAATTTGTATAAACAAATATAAGAAATAATGATTTATTTTCAGTCCAGTCAGGATTTCTCAGCAGTGAACAGCTTGTCCTCTTCTGGCATCTGTGTTTTTTTCTCCGTCTCACCACAAACCAAACCACGATATGAAGAGGAAATTATGTTAATGAGTCATGTCAGATTATTAATGATAAGCCAACCAAACATATTGATTTATTAATTTAACTGCTCGTTACATGTTGTCATCATCACGGCCACTAAGACAGCCTCAGTGAGAGGGACGTAACCCGTATCAGAGGGACATTTAATTGCTTTTTCACTGCTGGACTGGGATCCCTGTCAGCCTGTGGGAATACTCGGTCACAGTAATAAAGCACATTTAATTAACTTGTACAGAATATTTAAACAAGACTTTGAAAGCACCTTTTAAAAACAACACACATGGGAATTCTGAGCTTTTAATTCCAACTGTGTCGCTCAACATCAGCATCTCATTTGTGCAATATTAATATTTGTTTACTTTTGTTTTGTACTAATTTTCCTGTGAAGAAAACAACGATAAAAAAAACAAACATCCACATGTCAGCAGCTCAGAGGTCAGACCGCTGGTGGTCAGACAGATTGCAGAGCCTCTGGGCGAGACAACCATTCAAGCTGCTGAGATGGTGGGAGACTAATCTCTCTCTCTTCAACAGGTGTTTCATGATGTTTTGGTTATTGCAATATTCCCCGAAGCAATAAACACCTAAACTGTTCTTTAAGAATGCGTCTTTCTGGAGGTTTTTCAGGTTTCAGGATATAAAGCATTGAGACAGCATCGACTCAGCAGTTTGTCATTGGTGGCCCAAAGCAACGGTACAGAGATTTACTAGCATTGTGCCTTACAGGTCTAAAGGCACCGAGCTGCTGAGCGGAACCATCAGTCAAATATGTTTTATATCCTCTCAAAGTTAATATCTTTGGGTTTTGGACTGACAAAACCAGACATTAAAGACATCACCTTGGTCTCTTGATACATTTGGGACATTTTTCAATATTTTATAGACCAAACGATTTATTGATTAACCTAGAAAATAATCAGCAGATTCATCTTTAATTAAAATGAACATGGCTTATTACATATTTTTACTTTTAAAGCAACAAAGCTGCAACTTGAGTTTAAAAAAACAAGAAGAGAAGAAGTTCCATCAGTGTAACACCGACTCCACACTGATGATCCTCAGCCCACGTCGTCAGTCGCTCATCTTTGTTTCTCTGCGTCATTCAGCACCGTTTTCATTCAGGTGCATCTCGACTGGTGAACACAGAATGAAATTATTTTTGTAGGAAAACCAAAAATATGAGCCAGACTTTAAAAACATTGTCAGTGGACTTGTGTTCAAACACTCTGAACGTCTGAGCATGTATGACAGAAACTGATCGTTTTTCTGCTTCTGTTTTTTGCTCACACTGGCCCCTCTGACGGGGGGGGAGGCTCACACTGGCCCCTCTGACGGGGGGGAGGCTCACACTGGCCCCTCTGACGGGGGGGAGGCTCACACTGGCCCCTCTGACGGGGGGGGGAGGCTCACACTGGCCCCTCTGATGGGGGGGAGGCTCACACTGGCCCCTCTGACGGGGTGTGAGGCGGGGGGAGGCTCACACTGGCCCCTCTGATGGGGGGGGAGGCTCACACTGGCCCCTCTGACGGGGGGGAGGCTCACACTGGCCCCTCTGACGGGGGGGGAGGCTCACACTGGCCCCTCTGACGGGGGGGTGAGGCTCACACTGGCCCCTCTGACGGGGGGGAGGCTCACACTGGCCCCTCTGACGGGGGGGAGGCTCACACTGGCCCCTCTGACGGGGGGGGAGGCTCACACTGGCCCCTCTGACGGGGGGAGGCTCACACTGGCCCCTCTGACGGGGGGGTGAGGCTCACACTGGCCCCTCTGATGGGGGGGGAGGCTCACACTGGCCCCTCTGACGGGGGGGGAGGAGCTTCAGTGTGGGTCAGGAGGCTGTGCTGCAGAGAGAGGAGCTGTTGCATCACGACGCTCTCTTCCCGTCTGTGTGAGCGTTAACATGACGTCTGCTCGACTGGTACCACACAGTCCGATTGCAAACTGTTTATTAAGACACACGCACACAGACACACAGACACACAGACACACAGACACACAGACACACAACGCAACTGTGCTCATCATCCCTTCATCGTCGGCTCACACAGCCAAATGCAGATTACATGGCTTACGGATGCAAATGTGAATGGCGACATAAAGCCAGGCACCGAACGCAACACAACATTTAAAAAGCCCCGAGAGCCGCGGGACTCAAGAGGATCACGAGCCAGACTGGGTTGTGAAATCAAAACCAATCATTCCAGAAACATTTCACACACCTGAATCGTGCAGGGGTGGAAGAAGTACTCCGATCATTGGATCAGGTAAAAGTAACAGAAATACTAGGTTACAAGTCCCGAATTCAATGTTTTACTTCAGTAAAAGTACCAAAATATCAGCATCGAGGTACAATTAAAGTACCAAAAGTAAAAAACAATCCCAACGCAGAACGGCCCATTTCAGTACCACTGCTTCATAACCATTGACAGATTAATGTGCGTCTCACTTTAATGTTGCTCTGGTACATGTGGGGCTACCTGTAAGTACTTTATCTACTGATGGGTAGCTTACTATGATACTATATCATATATATAAAGTAACATATTTCCCTCCTTCCTTTAGTGAAGTAGAAGTAGAACATAAAAGGGTATCGATCGAGTGAAGTACAAGTACTTGAGAGTTGTACTAGTTACTTTGCTGTGACTTCACCTGGTGGTGGTTTAAGTATCGTGGCTGTTTTGTGATGTGTGACTCGTCAGTTTACCAATTTTCTCCTTTTCTTTTTTCATCAGTGATTTCCCTTCCAATCACTCACCACTCTACTCTACCGGCACACTTAAACAAGTGTACGTCAGTATGTCCACTGCTGATTAATGCCACTGATAAACAACATGCCACTCAGGTAGAACCACCGAGAGAACAAGAACAGGTGAGCGCCATATTCCATCAGACACTTTTGAAGTCAGATGTCGGATGACGTGTTATCAGTTGGCCAACGTGATTAATTAACTAGACGTGCACATGCAGCATGAATGTGAGCGTCGGTCCTTGTGTCGAGCTGGGACTGTTACGGACCTCTGCTCCCCCGCAGTGACGATGAAAAACAAGACCTCGTCCTCCACGTGCATTATCCCTCACAAAGCTGTGACTCCATCAACTGACCTCGGCCTGCGGGGCGATGAACGCGTATATCTAGCGCTCCTCGTTGAGTTGGCAGCAGAGATTCCCGTCCAGTGTGCGGTCGTCCATCGGTTGGTATCGATCGACGGGTTAACAACGAGGCGGACAGAAGCGGGATTCGCCGTTCAGTAAACGCAGACGCTGGGAAACGCAATCAATCACAGCAAAGTCACTAAATCAACTGTGGAGAAATGCAGTTTGAGCTCAACGCCGACGGGACAATCAACAGCGTGGGACAACTGCTGAGCCACTGACTGAGGCTTCTGTCTGCTTATGAAGGAAGAGCAAAGACTAGAGACCTCAGCAGACACTCGGGTAGAACTGATCCTCATGAAACAGAAAGCACAATCATCTTCACAATGACTATAATCTTACTTGAAGTACTCAATAGCCACTCTTTTCAAAGTTGTTTAATGTTTCACTAATTTGTAGTTTGAGTTAACTGTCGGTTAAAACAAGAGAACATTAACAGCAGCGGAAGGCAACTTTAGGCAACCTTACTTTTGGGGGGGAAGTATTGAAGTGCCCTCTCACCTGTATGCCAAATAACTTCGTTCTCAATAGTTGACTGTTCCCCCCCGCATCAAATAAGACCCGCCCTACTCTGCCTCTGATTTGCTGGTGCAAATAACAAAAATGTGCTCGCCATCTTGGATTAAAGCCGTCGATGTGTTGTTTTTTTGGCAAACAATGAACAGAAGTTATCATATTTGGAATGTGGAGGAGTGACGTAGAGACGCCATATACGTCTCTGGTAGCGGCAGCGACCTGTCAATCACAGTAGCCCCGCCCTAAAGCATCCCCTGCTTTATGGTCTGTTTGACTCTAAATGGACCATAATGTACTAAATGAACATCATGCTGTATTGAAGAAGACTTGAAACTAGAGATTGAGACCATAAACTCATGTTTACAATGTTTACTGAGGTAATAAATCAAGAGAGAAGTAGAGTCATTTTCTCATAGACGTCTATAGAACCAGAGGAGTCGCCCCCTGGTGGACACGAGAGAGAATGCAGCTTTAAGTCACTTCAGCAGGTTGCTGCCTGGTCCTAGTGTGCTTTCAGTGCACGTGAGCGTACCCCACTAGCTCACAGCCTCTGTTCTTTTTGTGGCATCGTCAGGGAAGTGAAGCACCCACCCTCTGGTTACCCCTCAGGCACTGTTAGTTCTGACCAGCACTGTTGTTGTCGTTTGAGCTGTTAGCGCCGTTAGCTGCCAGCAACCAGCTCAGCCTTCACCATGTTAAGAGCCGTTGAGAGGCAATAGAAACGCTCCCAATCACATCTATTGCACCTTAAAGTATGTCACTGATGAAGAAGACCGGTGGGGGGTTTGTCGGGTAAATCAGTTTTACTTAGTGTTGGATGTTTTCAGGACAGCAGCCTCCATGTATAGAGCTCTCATATATAATTACAAAGTCATGATTAAAGGAGACAATTGTTTCTTAATTATTGATATGCAGGTTGCCTATGGATGGAATAAAATTAAAGATCCGCTTTGTATTTACATTTTGAACTTACTGTTAACCTTAATGTTGATATTGCACATTTAACAAGAACAAATAAAAAAGGTTGCTGACGCTGCTCGACATTGACAACACCTGATATTAACAGTATATTTGAGAGAAACGACCAAATGTAACAGAAAGAAGAGAAGTACTGCGCCAGAGGGAAGAACAGCTCCGTGATACTGAGACGCTGTCTAATAATGACTGCATTTCACATTAAAACCACTGTTTGTATTCAGTCCAACCGGCCGCTAACTGATATCTACAGTACGACACGTAAAGGTCGTTCACATGCTCACCGAGGAGGTACATGTTCTTACCTGAAGGCTGATTGTTTGCCGCTCGTCTGTCCGTTTACTCCGTCTCTCTCTCGCGAGCCGTGTTCTGCTGCTGCAGTGTAGAGCCTCGCGCAGCAGGGCAGCGTCTCGAGCTCCCGCGTGTCGCTGCTGCCTGTGTGAGTGAGGACACGGGGATGTACAGTACCAGCACGCGCTCCAGCTGAAGAGGAGGGGAGGGGAAAGCTGCAGGCACGAGGCAGCCGCGAGGGGCTTCAACTCACCTGTTGCTTACGTCAGCGAGGCGCGCTCCCATGTCTCCCCCACTCTGGTCATTATAATCAAGAAAAACAGGAAAACAAATCATATATACAGAGAGAAATTACATATCTTGTGGACTTTGTAATATTTGCAGAGAAACTATAGCCTACGATTTATTTATTTATTTATTTATTTATTTGTTTGTTTATTTATTTATTTATTTATTTATTTATTTATTTATTTATTTATTTATTTATTTATTTATTTATTTATTTATTTATTTATTTATTCATTCATTCATTCATTCATTCATTCATTCATTCATTTATTTATTTATTTATTCATTCATTCATTCATTTATTTATTTATTTATTTATTTATTTATTTATTTATTTATTTATTTATTTATTTATTTATTTATTTATTGGGATTGCCTTGAACATGTATTATTCTAACAGTCATGTACAATACATTAACTTAAGTGCTGTACTTTTGAGTATTTCCATTTAATGCTACTTTACATTTCATTGTACTTCTTACTCCACAAAATGTATTTGACAGCTTTAGATCCTTTTTTACTTTGTAAATTCAGATTATCAATACAAAGTATAAACATTCTAATAAATTGTGATGTATTATTGAAGGTTAAGCTATCCGGCATTATATAAAGTAAATTAGCTCCACTTTTACCAGCTGCAACTTTAGGGTGATGTACAAATTGAAGCATCGCTAATTGTAATATATCGTATTTATTGAGTATATACTTTTACTTTTGGTACTTTTACTTCAAGTACATTTTCATGCTTAATATTTAATATTATTAATTATTCTAATATTTGTTTTTGCTGTTCAAACCTGAGATGATACATTACTTTGAAGGACTACATGGAAAAACAAATCAGAAAACATGGTGACCAACAACCTCTGGAGCCTCTGGAGCCTCTGTGAGCCGACTGAGAGGCTGTGAATGTGAAGTGAACAACTCGCTCTGTTAGATTCCCCCGAATACAAAGGTTAGAGGGACAGACAGCAAGTTATCAAGTGTTCCTCAAGAGATACAAATGTCAAACTCTTTTGGTTTGAGGTCGCCGATCACACACACGCACACACACACACACACACACACACACACACACACAGAGTCACACACACACACACACGCACACACACACACACACAGAGTCACACACACACACACACACACACACAGAGTCACACGCACACACACACACAGAGTCACACACACACAGAGTCACACACACACACACACAGACACACACACACACACAGACACACACACAGAGTCACACACACACGCACACACAGAGTCACACACACACACAGAGTCTCACACACACGCACACGCACACACAGAGTCACACACACACACTCACACACAGGGGCCTCCTCTCTCTGATACTATTACGCAGAGTGTTGCCATGGCGACTCGGTGCACCTTTAATCATAATACTTTGAATCTGGTCAATAAGGCATGGGTCGCCACGGTAACGGAACCATACGGCAACCTGTACCACACACACACACACACACACACACACACACACACAAACAAGTAACAGCTTTATTGCACTGCATGAGTGATGACAGCCAGTAAAAAGACATCTGTTGTTCACTGAGCAAACAATAAGAGATGACGGTCACACTTACACTCACACACACACACACACACACACACACACACACACACGCGCACACACACACACACACACACACACACACACTTCTTTGGGTGAAATGCAGCTCTACTGTGACTCTGCAGACACATTTTAACATTCGGTTTGTTCTGTTTGAACTCACACAAAACCAAACTAAATGAGAAATGAGATGCTGCCGTGGTACAAAGATAAACTATAAGATACACCAGAGAAATTAGAGTTAAATATTGATCTGAACTCGAGAATGCTGGATTCACCCCACGTCTGCATGTTGTTCATTCTTTAGTGAAGAAAAAAAGAAAACTTATGTTTTACTCTGAAAGAAACAACAAGACAAGTTTCATTTGTGTGAAGTCCCAAATATCAGTAGAAGATTAACAACAATCTAATATATTTACAATAAATAATTAAATAGTAGAGCAGGAGGAAGTTCTGCTGCTGGTGGATGAGCTACGTCAGAGAAATCATATAATACTTAAATATGTAATAGACTAGACTGAGGAAGCTCAGGTGAGGGAATGAGGTGACGGCAGGTTGTGAGATGAGAAGATGACGACATCTGGCGGACAGGGGGAAATGAAAAGGACATGGCTGCAGAATGAGCAGCAACATGCAGACATTGTGACGCCTTATCGGCCATCAGACACTCGCCTTCGGATACAGTTATGTGGCATAACAAACATCCTAACTATTTGAGAGAGGCATTTGTTCATTCTGCAGCTTTATGAAGAGAAAATGTGTTTATAAATGTGAACATTAATGTGATTGTCAAGAGTGCTGCATTAGTCTGTATCCATGTCCATTTTAGGTCAAGGCCATTAACTTCTCTGCTTTCAGAATAAAAAGAAGGTGGATGGATATATAATCAGCAAACTAACCAATATACCAAAGGCAATGTGAGACGATGTGGCAGGATGTATTACAGTGTCTCCTTAAAAAAAGAAAAGTCCATAGTGGTCCTGGACTGCCCCTGTGGTCTCCTGAATAACGGATGAACCACGGACAGAGAAAGGGTCCCACATACCTGCAGTGGATATTGAAAACCTAAATAAAAAGAACATTTTGCTTGTGGTTAAACGCCAAATGTTAGCATCTAAACCTTTTGTAAATCATTATCCCACTTATTATGATTATTATTATTGGTATTATGAATATTATCATAGTAGCTTGAAAGTGCTTCATGTGATATCCACAGCACTAATATGGCAGCAGACAGCTATAATCTATATCTGTGTTTATCATTGTAACACAGCAAACAAAGAGCCGAGTATTTGTTGAAAGGTTCTCTTTACATAAACATTAATGTGGCAGTAAATAACTATTGAGAATGAAGTCGCTCTCCCGGGCCGGCCCTGCATGCTTTTAGTGCATGTTGCTATTTGGACTATCACACAAGAAATAGTCATCTATCCAGAGCTATTTATTCAAGATAAATAGCGGTTTCACTTTTAATCCCACTTTTGACGATGTTCCCCTCGTCACACCGTGGCTCTGTGAGGCTGCGCTCACGTCGGCTAAATGCTAGCGTCGTAATGCTAACGTACACGCAGTGACAATGCTAACGGAATGATATTTGGCAGGTTTAATCTTCCCCCATTTTATTTAGCATGTTAGCATGCTATTTGCTCATTTGCACCAAACAGAAAGCACACCCGAGGGTCATGACAATTCAGTGGCGGGCTGTGTGTTTCATACCTGGGCCTTCAGTGCTGTCCTACTACAGCTGAACCACCTCCTAATAACCTCATTATGACGCCAGCATTTCCGGATGCTTCGTCATTAACGGGCAATGCATATAGTCAAAATCAATGTAATTAACACAATGACGAGAACAAACTCACAAGAACCAGTCACATATATTTATATAACAAAGCAGGTAGAATAACATAAAACCCAAATAACACGATTCAACAGGCCTTCCATGCATTCCGTCACACACTCAAGGACACGGGCCATTCAAATATTATTCACATCAGAGGGAACAATATTAACCATATCATAAAAACGACACCATAGACAAATGAACACAGTAGTAACGCTACTGCAGATGTAAAAACACAAAAGCAGTTCACTTACCAAAGCTGCTGTTCACTATTTAAAGACAAAGTCCATCCTCCTTTCTTTGTTAACAAAGAGTTCAATGACGTGGTTGTACAGAACATCGGTGCGGTTCCAGTAAGAAGTCCTCCTCGATTCATGGACGCCAGTGATGACAGTCGAGCCTCCCCAGTTGTATTTCTTGAATACGTTTTAATGCGTTTGAGGGCTGATGTTTTGTTGAAGACTATGACAATCAACAATATCGTCCCCATTTACTTAAACTGCAAAGGGATTCACTTGTAAGTCTGAAGGCCTCCAGGCAGATTGTTTTTACTTAGAGACACCATAGGGGTGAAATCTGATTGGATAAAAGCTCTACTTAAAACAAGCAGCGCTGGAAGCAGAGAAACCGAGGAAGACAGAAAACTATTTAGAATACATGTAGTGTATTTATGAAAACTAATTAAAATATAAAATAGCTATAACTTTGTGATTCTGTCAGTGTCTAGGCCAGCAGAGAAGGCTTTGCTGGCCCACCACTGCAACAATGATATTAGTTTTGCAGGTATAAAGCAAAGTTCTGGACCTGATGATGGGGCTGTATAAAAAGTCAGAGGATCGCCAAAATGAACAGGATTCATCCTCCAGACGCCATGCAGCAAATTGAAAAAAAATCAAGTTTTGACATCTTTAATAAAGCTAAAAACATGAAAAAAGCCAAATATAATGCTTACTACAAATGAGAAAAACTCCACAAAGATGTGATTTTCTGGCTTTTCCACTGTAACGGTGTTCATGTTATTGTGTCCACAGGGACGTTTTAAGGCAAATAAGCTATTTAAATTACAGTGTAAGCTGCCTACAGAATGATAAACAAAGGAGTCTGTCAAAACAGCTCCCTACTGTCAGTTTCTTATATAGTATAGAAGAACTCAGATGTGGAGACTCAGACTTATTTTTTTGCTACTATAGATATTTCAGTCTGGACCTATACGTCGCTCTATGGCAACTCAATTTAGCGGTAGGGCCCTTGCTTTTTGTAGTGTGGATATATATATTTCTTTGAGGGCACATTAAGATGCTGTACCGACTGAAAAACCTTCCCACTCGTCGGCATCTCTTTCATCCACAGGTTCAAATGGAAAATGCTTTGCATCATCGCTTTTTATTATTCTCTGCATACTCCACCATCTCAAACCCCCGTCCTCCTCTTTCATGACGTCACCTCTCTCGACACTCATGCAGAGCGATCGAACAGCCCATTTGGACTGCAGGAGAAGCATCAAACAGAGACATGGGCTGTATACTAGACGTATGCCCAGCAGCATAAAACACATGCTTCAGTTTGTATCATGTTGTCCTGAGCTGTATGAAGGAATTGGAGAGATTAAAGCATACCTTCCAGGGTTCTTTCATGATCATTTTGCATTAATTGACACCAGTGGTGGGCCGTCAGGGCCAGCTAAGCCTTCTCTGCTGGCCTAAACAGAATCACAAAGTTATAGCTATTTTATAATTTAATAATTTTTCACAAATACACTCCATGTATTCTTTTTCCCATTAGTTTATTTTCTCATTGCACAGCTACTGTCTTCCTCAGTTGCTCTGCTTCCAGTGCAGCTTGTTCTATTTCATCCTTACTGACCGCCAGAGGCAGTGTTTAACACTGGATATCTTCTGTCTCGCGCATGCGCAGGTCGAATATTTATACCAACAAAGTCACCTGTGACCTCGGATGACCCCCGTCGTCTATAAGTTCCGGTGTCATTCCGAGATCAGTCCTTTTTCATCTTCTCGCTACGCAGGTTACCTACCATGGTAGTAGAAACTTAAACGGAAAAAAAAAAAATACTTTGTCTACGATCAGACATATTAGAGTTTGTCGCAGGTAGCCTTGTGACCACCGGTCGGAGTTGCGGATCTTCGCCCTCCAAAGGCTGCGACAAGCTGTCCCTCTTAGGAGGGAACGGCGTGTTTCGCCGTGCGGATCGAGCCCCGGTCTCAATCTGACAGGGGCCACCAAAATCGCGAAGACAGCAATCGGTGAGATCGACTAACATTGTTTGTCTATAACCATTGTTCGTTTTTGTCATGGTTTACAGAGCGCTTCCGCTCTAGCTAATCGAGTGGCTGGCTAACGTGAGCATAGAGTTACGCTGTCGGGGCCGCCCTTCACAGTTAGCGGAGTGTTTCCGCTCAAGCTAACTTGGTGTGATGCTAGCTAGACTAGATCGACGTTGACATTGTGCTCGTTGACTCCTTACACGGCTATCAGTTAACAGAGCGTCCCCGCTCTGGCGAACTAGACTACGCTAATACTCGGATTGTGTCCATTGTATTTTTTGTAAACATTACGGCTATCACAGTTAGCAGAGTGCCCTCGCTCAGGCTAACTGGTGGGACACCATCATCTGCAGCAATTATCCTAGTGAAGAGAGTGTCCTTGCTCCCCTCTCACTGTAAAGACTGTTTTGGCCTGTTTTCACAGTGGCAGAGTGCTCTCGCTCACGCTAACTGGTGGGACACCAATATCTGCAGCAACTATCCTAGTGAAGAGAGTGTCCTCGCTCCCCTCTCACTGTAAGGACTGTTTTGGCCTGTTTTCACAGTGGCAGAGTGCTCTCGCTCACGCTAACTGGTGGGACACCAATATCTGCAGCAACTATCCTCGTGAAGAGAGTGTTCTCGCTCCCCTCTCACTGACTGTTCCCTGCCTGTTCTCACAACGTTCAGCAGAGCGTCCCGCTCAGACTGACCTAGAGAATCGGCCATGTTTGACTTTCCTGGCTGTAGGACCTGTATGGCTCCTCTTCAGCCTGAGGATGGCCATGACCTCTGCCCCGCTTGCCTTGGCCTCGAGCATCTGAGGGAAGGCCTCTCGGAGAACCCATGCATGAACTGTGGCATCATGCCTCGAGCAGTAAGGGCTGCTAGGCTCCCTGAGCCCTTCTCAGAGCATAACCTTCATTGGTCTGGCTCTGGACACAGTCACTATGAGTGCCTGTCCGTCACCCCAGCGTGTGGACAACATCCTCCACAGCCTCTCTCCCTTCCGAGGGGGCAGGCGGTTGCCCTACATTCTCTTTCTCCACCTATTGGGCAAACTGACAGCTGCCTCAGCTGTCGTTCCCTTAGGGTTGCTGTCACTGCGCCCCCTGCAGAGATGGCTGAACAGCCTTCACTTGGATGCCAAGCGGCACAGACGCAGGGCAATAGCAGTATCAGAACAGTGCCTACTCGCTCTATCCCCATGGAGGGAGAGAGCATACCTGGCAAACGGTGTCCCCATGGGTTCAGTCCCATTCCGCCGGGAGGTGGTCACGACAGATGCCTGCCTCTCAGGGTGGGGTGCAGTGTGGCAGAACAGGACTGCTCAGGGGCAGTGGTCTGCTCAAGACCACACAAAGCATGTCAATGTTCTGGAGCTACGGGCCGTGCACCTAGCGCTCAAACATTTTCTGCCATACTTGAGGGGAAAGCATGTGCTTGTCCGGTCAGACAACACCCCTGCGTTTTTTCACATAAACCATCAAGGGGGCACCAGATCCGCAGAGTTGCTATGGGTATCCCATGCCCTTCTGACTTGGGCTGCCCCTCGCTTTACCAGCCTTCGGGCAATGTACTTACCAGGAGAACGGAACCAGGTCGCAGATTTCCTGTCCCGTCAAAAGCCTCCACCGGGGGAGTGGCGGCTTCATCCAGAGGTAGTACAGAACATTTGGGGTCTCTTCGGCAGGGCAGAGGTGGATCTCTTTGCCTCGGAGATGTCGACCCACTGTCCCCACTGGTTCTCCCTGATGGAGAGGACCAGTCCTCTGGGTCAGGATGCCCTGGCTCACACGTGGCCAGCAGGGCTTCTTTATGCCACCGTTCCCCCTGATCTTGCAAACGCTTCTCAGAGTTCGACAACAGGGCCACAGACTTTTGCTAGTGGCCCCCTTATGGCCAGCCAGGATTTGGTTCTCCCTACTGCACAGACTCTGCTGCAGGGACACCCTGGCGCCTCCCCGACAGGAGGGACCTCCTGTCGCAACTGGGAGGTCAGATTTGGCATCCCGATCCCAGTCGCCTCCAACTATGGGTCTGGCCCCTGGAGGGCCCGACCAGCTGCTGACTGGCTGCACAGAAACGGTCAGAAGAACTATCCTTAATGCCAGGGCACCATCTACCCGTCTGCAGTACGAAAACAGGTGGAGGCTGTTTTCTGACTGGTGTGCGGTTCAGAACAAGGACCCGGTACAGTGCCCCGTGCCTGTTGTACTTGAGTTTCTGCAGTCCCTCCTAGATAAGGGCCGGTCTCCCTCTACCCTGAGGGTATACGTGGCTGCTCTTTCATGGCACCATGCTAAAATTGACAATGACACAGTACTGGTGTCCCTCTTCCTAAGAGGGGCTCTGCGATTACGTCCCCCGAACGTCCCGAAGGCCCCTACATGGGACCTACATTTGGTGTTGGACACCCTATGCCTGCCTCCTTTTGAACCCCTGGCACAGGCAGAGCCGAGATGGCTAGCAACCAAAACGTCTTTTCTCCTTGCCATCACTTCAGCTAAACGTGTAGGCGAGCTGCATGCCCTGTCGGTGAGTGAATCATGTCTGAGGTGGAACTCAGATGGCTCGGGTGTTACTCTGTGACCTAATGCAGCGTTTCTCCCAAAGGTGTTGACACGCTCACATACCAACCAGCCCATCCAGCTCGCACAGTTTGACCCCCCATCGGGAGAGGAGAGGTCAAGGCTACTATGCCCAGTGCGGGCCCTCAGAGCTTATGTGACAGCCACCGCTTGCATACGGCGGTCGGAGCAGCTCTTTATCAGTCATGGTGGGCCTAAGAAGGGCTGTGCCCTTTCAAAACAGCGCCTGTCCCACTGCATAGTGGAGGCTATTGCCTATGCATACAAAGCGAGCGACCGTGCTCTACCATCCGGAGTGAGGGGCCACTCTACCAGGAGTGTCTCCACGTCATGGGCAACCCTGAGAGGTGTGCCTGTGGAGGATATATGTGCTGCGGCCTCATGGGCATCACCGAGCACATTCACCAGACACTACAGAGTGAACGTTGCCACCCCTCACCCACTGGGGAGGGTTCTTTGGCCAACTTCCTCTGCCTGAGCTATACGAGGTACGTACTTGTAATTCCTCGTGACTCTTTTGGTATAAGTCATCCAGTGTTAAACACTGCCTCTGGCGGTCAGTAAGGATGAAATAGAACGAAAATTATGAATGTAACTACGGTTCTATGAATCCTGGATGACCGCCAGAGTTCTTGGTCACTCGGAATCCCGTGAACTTGCGAGAAGATTCCGTAGGACTGATCTCGGAATGACACCGGAACTTATAGACGACGGGGGTCATCTGAGGTCACAGGTGACTTTGTTGATATAAATATTCGACCTGCGCATGCGCGAGACAGAAGATATCCAGTGTTAAACACTGCCTCTGGCGGTCATCCAGGATTCATAGAACCGTAGTTACATTCGTAACTTTCGTTTTAAGTAGAGCTTTTATCCAATCAGATTTCACCTCTGTGTCTCTAGGTAAGAAGAGAGGCCCGAGGCCTGCAGACTCACAAGTGAATCCATGTGCAGTTTAAGTGAATGGGGACGATATTGTTGATTGTCATAGTGTTCAACCAATCAGATCTTTAGTTTGACATGTTGGACGTATTCTTTGACGTGCCAGAGCATTCTCGGTAGCCTAGAAGTACGTCAGCATTAACATGCGGCGTGATTGTTCAGTGGGCTAGCGTGACTGTTGTGAAGCTGAAAGCTAGCTAGCAGAACTTAGTAGGAGTAGTAAGAGTTCAAGTTGAAAGATATGTAAGAAGTTATGACATTTTTTGCATTTTGCTTGGTGTAGATTCTTTTTTTTAACCTAGCTTTGTTTTTAAACACTCAATGGCTGAAGGAGGAGGAGAAACAGGATTTGGTGGCAGAGTTACTGGCAACGCCTTTCTGGACGACATTTCAGGAAAAAATGGACATCGTATCAAAGGGTCGGCTAACCCCACAGCTAGCAGCCCTGACCCAGCCAGGAAAAGGATTTGTACCAATGGTATTTCTGGCTGACAGCGTCGGAGAAGCGTTGCACATGTTATGGCTGGGAATGTGTTTCATTTGCAACTGAGCGTCTTGGTGTTTGGAGCTATGCTACGCTAACCTGAGGTGGCTAACCAAGGCAGAAACACAACACCATAGCACGACAGGACACTTACAAGCTACGGTGCTTTTGAAAACTTGCTGAGACCCGAGTGGATCTACGACTCAACGAACACGTTCGCAGGAGGACCTCTGGCTGGAACTGAACCGCACCGATGTTCTGTACAACCGCGTCATTAAACTCTTCATTAACAAAGAAAGGAGGATGGACTTTGTCTTTAAGTGAACAGCATCTGTGGTAAGTGAACTGCTTTTGTGTTTTTACATCTGCAGTAGCGTTACTACTGTGTTCATTTGTCTATGGTGTCGTTTTTATGATATGGTTAATATTGTTCCCTCTGATGTGAATAATATTTGAATGGACCGTGCTCTTCAGTGTGCGGTGGAATACGTGTTGTAGCGCTGCAGGTTTGGAGGATTGATTTGTTGCTTTGTTGTCATATAAATATATGTGACTGGTTCTTGTGAGTTTGTTCTTGTCATTGTGTTAATTACATTGATTCTGACTTGTCCGTTAACGACGAAGCATCCCGTCATCGCGGGGTTAGGGTTCGGACATTTGAGTCTCTGTTTGGGGTTTTGTTTTCTTTTACAAAGCAAGAATTATGGTCTGGAGAAATGGGGATTGTGTGGCGATTTCTTTAGCCCTGTTTGAATCAGTAGGAACAGCTAAACGCTGCGGGGAGAGTTTGTAGCGTGTGTGCTGCTGTTGTTTTCCTGCTAAGCTAGATTAGCATAGCGTGCCTCCCAGAACACACGCGCCTCACCAGAGTACAATGTTGTGGTTCCGTGGTGGTCGTGTCAGACAGCATGTTGCCAGGTTGAGCGTAGTCCACCGAAAATATATTTCCCACAATTTAAGCTTCTGCATTTTCCAAATGCAATAGTATTATTCAAACGTATTGTTCGGTTCGTAAGCCTCGTACCGAACGGTTTAATACGAATATGTGTATTGTTACACCCCTAGAAACAAATAATAATGTGGCGTCATAATGAGGTTATTAGGAGGTGGTTCAACTGTAGTAGGACAGCACTGAAGGCCCAGGTATAAAATGCACGGCCCGCCACTGATTGACACAATAAACATGAGATTCAGGCCACAACAAAAAAATGCCAGAAATTTAAAGTTTCCCTTTGCTCACCTTAAAAGGATACTTCTGATTTTTTTCCCCCGTCAAAATGGCTGTGTGACGGCCAATAAGGCAAAGCGGTGAATACATACTCATAATACTCATACTCATACAACCCCAATTAAAAAAATACGAACTAACCCTTTAAGTGAGCTTGACCTGTGCACGTAGGAGATGATTTTTGGATCATCACAACTAGTGGAAACAAATCATTGTCCAATATGCAACTTACACAACTGTAATGTGGAAACTACTTGACACCTCCAGCACATACACACTGAGAATAGACTTGAAGACACTGTGTATCCAGAAGTTCAACTTCTACAAAATGACCAACACTTACTCATTTATAGATTATGGATTTTTCCATTTTTTATGAAAAAAGAAGAGCATTTTTATACATTATGTCTTTGACCTTTTTTAATTCCAGGCCCAAACGGTCATAGCCTTATTTTTCAATCCTGGAATGTTTAAGTTGTTATCCAATCTCCCTGTGGTTGTGACTTAAGTTGTCGAAAGTGGTGAGTTAAATGTCACCATCATCAATAGGAAATCTGACCAAAAATATGAAAATAAGACCCAAAAACAAACTGAATATACTGATATCCCCTGATCCTGGTCTTTGTAACAATTAAATAAATGACTGTAAACTGATACGAATTGGAAATACTTACCCAAGCAGAGATTGTACATAGTAAGAATGAATGTGTATGTGTCCGGAGTCCTCTGCAGTGCTCTTCCTCTGCAGCGGAGGCTGTTATGTAATAGCGAGGATGGGGGTTGGGGGGAAGGGGGGGGGGGCTCCACTTTAACACTAGAGGACATCAATCAACACACACACACACACACACACACACACACACACACACACACAGAGTTCATGAATGACACAAAGATGTGTGGCTCTGAGCAGATGCTCATTTTCTTCAGCGATACACTATATGGCCAAAAGTATGTGGACGTGTCTGTCTAAATATGTTGTCTCTTAGTTGCAATCCTACAGTATACAGTGATGTCTTAGACAGTATTGTGCTTCCAACTTTGTAGCAACAGTTTGGGGAAGATGTTTCCCTGTTTCAACCCTGACAATAGTCCAAGTTTCCGTCCAAATACGACGCAAATTTTAACGTAATTTACCGTAAAAAGAAAATGAATGCTCGTTCGAGATCGAGATAAACAGTTGGTGACGCTAATAATCCTCCATTCGGGTGCCGTTAAATCATTTCAGAGGAAGAGGTCGCAATGACATGACATAATTAATAATATGCTGCAAAACAATTCCGCTGTGGATAAATAAAGTTCTATCTTATCTTCTTGTCTGTCCAGTTTTACACATAATCTCTTGTTTTCTACTGCTGGGTTGACAGTAAAAAGAGAGAACGGACAGAAAAGCTGGAGTTAGCTTTTTTACCATCCGCGACGGCAACGCTGGTATTGTTTCACCTCGCGAGTCAAAATGTGGTCCTGATAAACACCTGCTGTAGCAAGAACGACCACAGAAGCACTTGTGATTTCTTTAAAAGGTCTATGAAGGTGTTTCTGTCACAACTGCGTGCGATGCATTCTGGAAACTTCACAGATGTGTAGTTGAGATCAAGATGAAGGCGGAGTTTCAGGATGGGTGTGGTCTGAGCAAAGGGATCTGGAAATAGGGAGCAGGAAGTGGGCAAGGGGCCATGGGCCCCCCACACTTTACGCCCCTGGTCCGATTCAGCGTCGTAGCCGGTGTGATCCCATCTCAAGGCTACTCTCTAGTTTGTCCTCGCCAGCGATGCATCACACTCCATCGCTCCTCCTCCTCCTCTTCCTCCTCCTCTCTGCCACCTCAGCAGAAACTGGCCTCATCACTCTCCACACTGCACCGGCAGAGAGGAAGAGACACTGGTGTGTGTGTGTGTGTGTGTGAGAGAGAGAGAGAGAGAGAGAGAGAGAGAGAGAGAGAGAGAGAGAGAGAGAGAGAGAGAGAGAGAGAGAGAGAGAGAGAGAGAGAGAGGAGCAAAAAGAACGAAGACGGATTGGATGGATGAAGAAGGAAGTGTAGAGACGTGAATATGGAGAAAGAGAGAGAGAGAGCGGAACGATGCAGAACTCCTGCGTCACTGTTTCTGTCCCTGCAGGACAATTAGAGGTTGTTAACGAGAGCGCAGTCTCCATGGTAACGGGAGGCTGTTGCCATGGAGACTGAGCTGTATTTCTTAATCCAAACAAAGATGGCAGCCAGAAAACATACAGGACCTCCATGCTCAATTTTAACCTAAACATATATTGATATTATCATCGGTGATCTCGGTCTATAAAGATGTTTCTTAACATATTTTGCATTTTTACACAAATGAATAAACAAACTAATAAGCCAGCCCCCCCGATGCCACTACGTCAGAGTCAAGGCTCACGTCTGTAGCTCTTTTTGACAGTACAAGAAAGAGTTTACGCTTTGTGTTGCATTGAAATGATCAAATCCTCAGCTCGTTTAAAAACAATGCTGCTCCTTTATGTTTAACCATGAATAGATTGTATCTACAGGACGTTAAAGGTTTTAAATGTAAGTGTTTCATTCTGACCATGTGATTGAAGTCTCATCTACAAAGAAGAGCCAAACATTTACATTCACATAAACATCTCTCTTGCCAAATATTAACACTAATAATTAGGATGCTAGCACATTTCACTTGATTTGTACGGTTTGCTAGTTATGTATTTGAAATCATTTAGTTTGTTTGTTGTCATTGTTCTGTGTTGTCAATTGTCTTGTTTTGTATTCAACACTTTGTAGTGAAGCCAAAAACAACTTCCCATGATGCAGTTCCTATAGAATATGTGCTTGAGGGTCATTTTTCATGAGTTCTCAAAGGAGTCAACCAGAAACATGTACGGTGAAGTTAAATATAAATAATATGAATCTGTGATTCAAGAAGATTGACAGTGGCTAAAATTGCGTGATAATCGATGCAACACCTAATTCATAATAGGACACTGATATCAAATCAACATGTTGTGCTTCAGAACCATATTGTGTGTGTTAGTGTGTGTGGGACACTGGATCACCTCCAGAGCGTCCACGTGGACATCAGGAGGGGGAGGTCAGAGGTCAGGGGGGCAGAGGTCAGGAGGGCAGAGGTCAGGGGGGCAGAGGTCAGGAGGGCAGAGGTCAGGAGGGCAGAGGTCAGGGGGCAGAGGTCAGGGGGGCAGAGGAGGGCAGAGGTCATAGAGTTTGAATGTCCCCTATTCAAGATGAGAGGGTAAAAAGGACGCAGACACAAGGAAAGAAGATAAGGAGTGAAAGAAGGGAAGGAAACACACGTACAGGGTCGGAGGGAACTCAACACGGATTCAAAACTCATTCCCTATTAGCCTGCAGATGGGGGGGGGGGGGGACTCGGGGAGCTGTATTCAGCACTTTTAATTATAAGGAGCAAGAAAAGAAGAAGGAGGGATCTAATTTCACGGGCGGCGGGAGGGGGAGGGGGGGGGAGGGAGGGAGGCTGCAGGCGGCCGTCACAGCTGGATGGATGTAAGCTCATTCCTGCTCCAGAACATCGTTTATGTAAGTGACTCACAGGACGGCTTCAGCAGTATTATTAGGAAATCATGTTGTATTATGTGGTCACTCGGTCCACTGTGCTAACAACGCTCCGGTCTAGAAGAGGACACATTTTGTCAATCTAAATGTAGTGTATTTTAATTTCACGTGCATCTCTATGTGTCACTTTAACACATATTTTGGACTATCTCTGCACATTACAAATGCAATGTTTTTGCACATTCCTGCACAAAACTGCACATTTCTTGACTTTTGCAGCACTTGCTTTATATATATTTGTATTATCTCTCTCTATGCTTATTGTTGTAAAACACCAAGGCAATGTCCTTGCATGTAAAAGCCTTCTACGCAATAAATATGATCCTGACTTTTATATCATAAATATGTTACAACATCGAACCCCACGCTTTGCTGGGCATTGCTGGGCCCGCCGGTGGGAAGGGAGGCACGGGAGACCTGGAACCAGGACTGAGCAGGGGCGGACTGTCAGACCCCTGGTGCCGTAAAATCAGAGGTTTTCTAAATGGACTCTGGTGCTTTGGAAACACAGGGACCGTTTAATGGTCACCACAAATCACCACAAATCACCACAAAATGAAAGTTCCTTGTAGTAACTTTCATGCATTGGAAATTCAAAGTAAAAATAACATCTGGTTATGTTTAATAACATCTGGTTATGTGAAAAGGATGACGGGAGGCCACGGGGTTTGTTAGTCTGAATTTAAACTTTCAATGCTGTTTTTTTTTTACCACTAGGGGGCAGCATAAACAAGCTGTAAACACAACACTGACATATTACCATCTTTCTAGAGTACAAATGTGACGTGCTTGTACATAACGAAGTATTTTCCACTCACGCCACTTTATACTTCAACTCCACTACTTTTATTTGAAAGTTTTAATTAGTGGTTACTTTACAAATTACACAAAACACATGAAAACAAGTACAGCTGAGTCGATAGACAGAAAATTCAACTGTTTTGATAACCGTCATGTAAAAGCATTTCATGGCGCCAGATTATCTTTTTCTTTGATCAATGTTAATAATGTTAATGTTAATATACAAGCAATAATGCTGAGGTTTCAACTGTTGGTTAGACTAAACTAAATGTGGGCTCTGGGCAATTGATGCCATTTCTTAATATTTTTCACAAACCTAACAATTTATTTATCAAACCAGATATTTACTTACACATCCAGCAAATATGGAGTAACATTATCATTGATTAGAAGTGGTGTTTGTGTCCACCTGATGAATGCAAGTCCAATATGGACTCTTTTTTAGCACTGGTTCTGTGTCCCTGAGCTCCTGTGGGAACTATCTTTTTAGCTGGTAAATGCAAAAAAATTTAAAATAAAGATGGACCAGATTTTCAGTTTTTGTACAGTTTTATTTTTTCATTTTCCAGAGTTTCAAATCATCAAAATGACTTACAAACAGATAAATTATGGCTCTGATACACTGGGGAGTGAAGACTTAATTTGACCGTCTCATCCTGGACTGAACCAAGTCCCCATTTTAGAACTTGGACTGGACCAAGTCTGAACCCCCCTTGAAGCTGCTCAGAGAACTGTGTCTTGCTTGTTGATGGTCACTTCATACAAATGATTATTTTAGTCATTCATAGTATTTAAACCTGATGTAACAGGTCACAACAGATGATCCTGGACGGATCAGGAGACGATGAACCACCGTCCGACATGAGAGCGACCTCCTCGTTTGTCTCCTTCAGGGACATTTATCAGGAAACCGCAAAGGAGTTGATGCACCGACGAATGAAGAAACTCAAAATCTGATGATCTATCTTACATTATGTGATTCTTCTATAATGTTTCCGAGAAGGTTTAGACTACTTACAATAAGAAACTACTAAGGGTTTCTTACTAACATGGTGGGACGAGGTTATTAACCACTAATGTGCCTCGGTCCGATCCATCACATCAGCTCTTGGTAGACAATGTTTTCATTGTCAGATCAAAATACCATTAAATGGTAACATTTCACCTCTAGATGTAAAGGGTCATTTACAGCAGCCTTCGTGTGGTTTTTCATCGACAGTCGTTGTTTAGTGGTACTTTGTCTTTGATATACCGACAGCAACACTTTAAACCGGGTTGATCTGAAGAGGATATCAAGGGTGGGTGGGGGGGGGGGTTCAGACCAGGACACACAAACACACAGTGGCACCAGTTAGAGGCCGTGTAAACCGCGTTCACAGCAGCGTTTAAAACAGCTGCGTGCCTCAGTGTCTTGCTCAAAGACACTGAGGCAGTCATCGGTTGGCTGTGACTCGGTTGTGACTCGGTTGGCTGTGACTCGGTTGGCTGTGACTCGGTTGGCTGTGCCTCTTCCTGCTGCAGCGCTGCAACGATCAGATGATTAGAAGATTCATCTGCTACTATTTTGATGATATCCGTATAAACGGAATATCGTGTTGGTCGCCATTTGAAAACATCACCTTGAACTCTGGGAAATTGCGATGTTTTCACCGTTTGTCGATATTTCACAAATCGATTAACAGCAATAAGCAGATGAATCAATAATCACAACAATCGGTAGTTGCAGCAACAACATTCTTTGTTGCCTCAAAATGTTACTCAAGTAGTCGTGCACCTTTAAAACAGTTTAAGGCCAGGGGTACATTAAATAAAACGATAACAGCAGAAATCAAACGGACAGTTTTGAATAGATGTTTTGGAAATGTTTTATTTACATTGCAGCATTTTTAAGATCCGACGCTGACTATTGATGGAAGCTTTGGCTCTTTCGGGATTTGAACCGGTGACTTTTTTTTTTTTTTGGGCCGGAAATAAAAACTCTTCTTCTCTGCTGAAAAGAAATCCAAAACAAATATTCAAATCTTAGTATCCAAATCAAAAAGACATTTTCTGACATCAATTATTAAAAAAACAGTGGTTTGTAAACAAAGGCTGAAAGAGATTGTTGTCGTGTTTTGTTTTTTTGTCAGCACATTTTTTTTCCTCTTTTCTATCCACGTAAAATATACACCTTATGTTCAGAGGGTTCCCGGGTCCAAAGGTCCACCGGGCAGAAAATAACAACGTACCATCGTAGCATTTATTCATCTCATCTTCTGAAAAATAGGATAAAGATACGATCTTTCCTATCGTGCAACTTCACTTCACGTTGCAGCATTGCCGCCATTACTCTTCTTCTGTGTTGAACGTACCGTATTTAGAAAAGGGTTGTTGTCATGCACATTCTCTCCCTTCGAGCCCCCCAGACAGTGACGTCCCAGAGCCGTAGATGGAGCGAGTTTGGCAGAGTGGATTATGGGTAAAACAGCACATTTCATCATTGCATTTACATTTCTAGATATCTGAAGACGATGCTGAACGGATTCGATGCGAGTAGAAAATCTGAGATGCTTCTAATTAAATACAGTAGCCCCGCCCTAAAGCATCCCCTGCTTTATGGTCTGTTTGACTCTAAATGGACCATAATGTACTAAATGAACATCATGCTGTATTGAAGAAGACTTGAAACTAGAGATTGAGACCATAAACTCATGTTTACAATGTTTACTGAGGTAATAAATCAAGAGAGAAGTAGAGTCATTTTCTCATAGACTTCTATACAACCAGAGGAGTCGCCCCCTGGTGGACACTAGAGAGAATGCAGGTTTAACACATGAAGCTTTGGCTTCACTCAGCAGAACCGGAGGTTGCCTCCTGGTCTACACTCCCTCTAGGTCTCAGCTCCAACATCGGTGGAATACCGATATGAAACAGCCACTTGTTGCATGAGATCTGTTGGACTCCCTGACGAAGCCTTGATACCGAAATGAGGAGTCAAGTTTGTTGTTAGACTTTAAAAAGTTAGTTTTTGCCGTTACAATCAACGCATTTTAATCGTTTAAAAAATATTTTTGTGGCTAACGTTATCTTCATTCAAAAAGCACCACTGACACATTTATTTTACTGCCGTCTACATCCGTCATTTCAAGACAACGATGTGACAATAATGGTTCTACTTCCTGGAGAAGACTTGAGCATCATGCGTACGGCTCTGATTAGAAAACATTTAACTTAGAACAGTGAAATAAGAATAAGAAGGAGGTTTTCTTTTCTTTTCTTGTCTAGTTTGAGTCAGATATTATATCTATGATATGTTATAGGAGTGTAATGCTACGTCTAATATTCATTCAGCAACTGGGAATTATTTACAAAACCTAATAAAAGTACGAGAAAATGTTTCTTCCTAGAAGGAAGAAAGCATGGAGTCAAAATGGCTTCATTGTGAAGAGGGAAACCTCCAAAGAGTCCAAACTCGGTCCATCGACGGCTCGGGGCCGCCATGCTTTATAATAATTCATATTAATATTCTCTAACTCACACCGCAGACACCACAGAGTACCGAACCTCACCTGCTCCATGTCACAACTACAGAAGGTTAGCATGAACTGAATCAGGTTGACAAAACACACACACACACACACACACACACACACACACACACACACACACACACATACACACATACACACACACACACACACACACACACACACACACACACACACACACACACACACACACACACACACACACACACACACACACACACACACATACACACATACACACACACACACACACACACACACACACACACACACACACACACACACACACACACACACACATACACACATACACACACACACACACACACACACACACACACACACACACACACACACACACACACACACACACACATACACATACACACATACACACACACACACACACACACACACACACACACACACATACACACATACACACACACACACACACACACACACACACACACACACACACAGACACACAGACACACACACACAAATACACACACACACACACACACACACACACACACACACACACACACAGACACACAGACACACACACACAAATACACACACACACACACACACACACACACACAGACACACACAGAAATATTGATTTAAAAAAAAGAGTGATGAAATGAAAATCAACAAATGCACTTTTAGACAGAAGACTGAAATAAGTCCAACTGAAAGCCATCGACACATGACAGGAAGCTCGGACTGTAGCTAACACACACACACACACACACAGTCTGCAGCAGAGGTGCTGGTTGGCTGTCGTGGTCCTTTTTTCAAACGCGGTAAGAAAACAACAGACAAACATATTTAAAAACAAACTCCCATGAGTCTTTGGGCTCTTTTGAAGCTCTCGCTCCTCTTGGGCGATGATGTAAGCGATGACATCACTCGATCACAGATGATGTCGTCTTCCTGATCCGAGTCCAGCGCAGTGTCGGACAAAGAGTTACAGGAAGACACTACCCATCATCCTCCCTGTGAGGGTGATTAGGGAGGTCACGCTTGGGGTCAAAGGTCACGGGGTGAAGGAGCAGTCGGTGCAGGTTGTAAGAGACAAAAAGAAGGGAGAGAAGGACTGTAGGCTTTCGCCATCGTTGCTCTCCTGTCTACAAAAAAAAGAGGAGAAGAAGAAAGAGAGAGGAAGGAGGGATGGCAGACAGAGGAGCGCAAGGCTCGCTAGCGGTTGTTCTTGGCCGCCTCCTTAGCAGCCACGATGAGAGGAGTCAGGCTGGAGAGGGGCTTCGCCATCTTCAGGAACTGGTGCTGAGAGGAGGAGACAGAGAGGAAGAGGAGGGAGGAGGAAGCATAGGAACGGAGAGGAGGGGAGATGGAAGGAAAGGACGAGTGGGAGAGGGAGCGAGGGAGGGAGGTGGAGAGAAGAGAGAGATTTCAGTTCACTGCCTAAAGTTAATGTCTGTCCTCATGTGAAGAGTTTAATCGTGAACACATGTGAGTGTGTAAATACATATCTAACATTATTATTATTCATATTATTGCTGCCTTTATATTCAGTTTTTGAATGAACTTGTGTTGGACTTTAATGCAAACTATAAGGCAGTAATGAACTTTCATATATAAATATTTAAAATACAAGTTCTAACAGAAACCCTTGAGGTGTGTGGGTCAGCATTCACTGCATCACAGTCTGAGGAAAGGTAATACTATTATAGTATTTGAACAGTTTAGTCTCTTTAATCTTAAGAAAGCTGAGCACTGAACTGCTACAAAGACATCGCCTGTGAGAGCTCTCAGGCTTCATCACAGGAGAGGGGAGCTAGTTAACGTTAGCCGGGCAGCTCAGTCGGAGCTAACGGCTAACGTTAGCGGAGGTAGCATTGAGTCACATTATGATACGTCCGGGCTCCATGCAGTAAAATAAATAAATAAATAAGTTATCATGATGTGTTCAACTGTAATCTTGTAAAATGTTGTTTTTGGTGAGAAATTTGAATAAATCCAGTCGTTTGAAGGAGATGTCTTTCACAGCAACATGAAATAGATATCAGAGAGGGAATTATGACCCGTTTAATGTTTATAACACACCGGTAGTGGTACTCGGTATCGGCAGATATGAGAGTCAAAATAATCAGCAGCAGCAAAAAAGGTTATCAGAAGATCACTACACAGAGCCCTGAATACAAACGGGTCATAATCACAGTGCGGTCCTATTTAACGCCCACACACACACTGTTGAATCAACCTTCATCAACGATTACCTCGGAGAACAAGGACTCGCTCATACAAAGGAGGCTTTGAATAGGATTACTTCTATAACTGACCTCCTTCTGAAAACAGTATAAAGTCCCAGTTTCACCTCTCAGCTCTGAGTTATAGTCCAGTTACACAACTCGGTTACACCCCCACACCTCCACGTCTCCACGTCTCCACGTCTCCACACCTCCACGTCTCCACGCCCCCACACCTCCACACCTCCACACCTCCACACCTCCACACCCCCACACCTCCACGTCTCCACACCTCCACACCTCCACACCCCCACACCTCCACGTCTCCACACCTCCACACCTCCACGTCTCCACACCTCCACGTCTCCACACCTCCACACCTCCACACCCCCACACCTCCACGTCTCCACACCTCCACGTCTCCACACCTCCACACCTCCACACCCCCACACCTCCACGTCTCCACACCTCCACACCTCCACGTCTCCACACCTCCACACCCCCACACCCCCACACCTCCACACCTCCACACCTCCACGTCTCCACACCTCCACACCTCCACGTCTCCACACCTCCACGTCTCCACACCTCCACACCTCCACACCCCCACACCTCCACGTCTCCACACCTCCACACCTCCACGTCTCCACACCTCCACACCTCCACACCCCCACACCTCCACGTCTCCACACCCCCACACCTCCACGTCTCCACACCCCCACACCTCCACACCCCCACACCTCCACGTCTCCACACCTCCACACCTCCACGTCTCCACACCTCCACACCTCCACGTCTCCACACCTCCACACCTCCACACCCCCACACCTCCACGTCTCCACACCCCCACACCTCCACGTCTCCACACCCCCACACCTCCACGTCTCCACACCTCCACACCCCCACACCCCCACACCTCCACGTCTCCACACCTCCACGTCTCCACACCTCCACACCTCCACACCCCCACACCTCCACGTCTCCACACCTCCACACCCCCACACCCCCACACCTCCACGTCTCCACACCCCCACACCCCCACACCTCCACGTCTCCACACCTCCACACCCCCACACCTCCACGTCTCCACACCCCCACACCTCCACACCTCCACGTCTCCACACCTCCACACCCCCACACCTCCACGTCTCCACGTCTCCACACCTCCACACCTCCACACCCCCACACCTCCACGTCTCCACACCTCCACACCTCCACGCCTCCACACCTCCACACCCCCACACCTCCACGTCTCCACACCTCCACACCTCCACACCTCCACACCTCCACACCCCCACACCTCCACGTCTCCACACCTCCACACCTCCACACCTCCACACCTCCACACCCCCACACCTCCACGTCTCCACACCTCCACACCCCCACACCTCCACGTCTCCACACCTCCACACCTCCACGTCTCCACACCTCCACACCTCCACGTCTCCACACCTCCACGCCTCCACGCCTCCACGTCTCCACACCTCCACACCTCCACACCTCCACGCCTCCACGCCTCCACGTCTCCACGCCTCCACGTCTCCACACCTCCACACCCCCACACCTCCACGTCTCCACACCCCCACACCCCCACACCTCCACGTCTCCACACCTCCACACCCCCACACCTCCACACCTCCACGTCTCCACACCTCCACACCTCCACACCTCCACACCTCCACGTCTCCACACCTCCACACCTCCACACCTCCACGTCTCCACACCTCCACACCTCCACACCTCCACGTCTCCACACCTCCACACCTCCACACCTCCACACCTCCACACCTCCACACCTCCACGTCTCCACACCTCCACGTCTCCACACCTCCACGCCTCCACGCCTCCACGTCTCCACGCCTCCACGTCTCCACACCTCCACACCCCCACACCTCCACGTCTCCACACCTCCACACCCCCACACCTCCACACCTCCACGTCTCCACACCTCCACACCTCCACACCTCCACACCTCCACACCTCCACGTCTCCACACCTCCACACCTCCACACCTCCACGTCTCCACACCTCCACGTCTCCACACCTCCACGTCTCCACACCTCCACGTCTCCACACCTCCACACCTCCACACCTCCACGTCTCCACACCTCCACACCTCCACACCTCCACGTCTCCACACCTCCACGTCTCCACACCTCCACGTCTCCACGTCTCCACACCTCCACACCTCCACACCTCCACGTCTCCACACCTCCACACCTCCACACCTCCACGTCTCCACGTCTCCACACCTCCACACCTCCACGTCTCCACACCTCCACACCTCCACACCTCCACGTCTCCACACCTCCACACCTCCACGTCTCCACACCTCCACACCTCCACACCTCCACACCTCCACAGCCGTCTGTCTGTCTGTCTGAGCGGACAGCTGAACCTCAAAGAAACTGGATTCAACTTGTATTTGTCAAACCACCTAAAGGCCACTCGGGACAGACTAAGTGCTCGTTGTCATTTTGACTCTCTTACAATCTTATTATTTATTATATGCAGACTACGGAGATGAGAGTACTCTACGCACACACACACGCGCGCACCTGCACCTGCACCTGCACCTGCACCTGCACCTGCACACGCACACACAGCTGTTGTACCTGCAGCAGCTCTTTCGCCGACCCTCTCTTCTCCACGTCCATCTCCAGACATCGGTTCAGAAAGTCCCTGAACGTCGTTGACAGCTTCTCCGGGTTCTGCAGCTCCGGCGTCCCGTTGGTCGCGATGAGATACAGCGCCTGGGCCACACACACACACACACACACACACACACACACACACACACACACACACATGTGAGCAACAAGGTAGTGCTCATCCAGCCATCCAGTGGTGGTTTCATACTGTGACATCTACAGAGAACTCTGTTATGACAATATGTGTCGTAATGACCCGACTATCAGCCTGATCTTATAGTTCTTCTTCTTGTGATTTAGTCTGTAGATGACCAGGAGTCCTGTTTCCTGGTTTAGTTTAGTTACATATCTTTGTATGTTTTGTTAAGAGCTATATAAATCTATTTACCAACCCTCAGTCTAAGTTAGTCCTCCAGCTCACTAAGTCTGATTAGTAAGTTGCTCTTGTTTATTTTTTATGTATACAGCTCAATATCACAAATACTTGTTTTATTTAGTGTCTCATAGGCACTGTTAGTATTACTACCCTTTATAGTTTTACTCTTGTTTTTAATCTTTAATGTTCTATTTTAGTTGAATTATTTACTATAATTACTTCTTAATTAATTTATACTTTATTTTGATCTTGTGTCAGTATTACTTCCTACACACTTATACTTGTTGTTACTCTATTGTTCATATACATTTATCATTTTATCGTTTTTTGTTAGTTTTCTTCAGCTGTCAGGAATTTCCTTCGTGATTGATCAAGTTTTATCTCTCCTCTCCTCTCCTCTCCTCTCCTCTCCTCACCTCTCCTCACCTCACCTCACCTCTCCTCTCCTCTCCTCTCCTCTCCTCTCCTCTCCCCTCACCTCACCTCACCTCACCTCACCTCACCTCACACCTCTCACCTCACCTCACCTCACCTCACCTCTCCTCTCCTCTCCTCTCCTCTCCTCTCCTCTCCTCTCCTCTCCTCTCCTCTCCTCTCCTCTCCTCTCCTCTCCTCTCCTCTCCTCTCCTCTCCTCTCCTCTCCTCTCACCTCACCTCACCTCACCTCACCTCACCTCTCACCTCTCATCTCACCTCACCTCTCACCTCTCACCTCATCTCACCTCACCTCACCTCACCTCACACCTCACCTCACCTCACCTCACCTCACCTCTCCTCTCCTCTCCCCTCACCTCACCTCTCCTCTCCTCTCCTCTCCTCTCACCTCACCTCACCTCACCTCACACCTCACCTCACCTCACCTCTCATCTCACCTCACCTCACCTCTCACCTCTCATCTCATCTCACCTCACCTCTCATCTCACCTCACCTCTCACCTCACCTCTCACCTCATCTCATCTCACCTCACCTCATCTCACCTCTCATCTCACCTCATCTCATCTCACCTCACCTCACCTCACCTCACCTCACACCTCTCACCTCACCTCACACCTCTCACCTCTCACCTCACCTCACCTCACCCCTCACCTCTCCTCTCCTCTCCTCTCCTCTCCTCTCCTCTCCTCTCCTCTCCTCTCCTCTCCTCTCCTCTCCTCTCCTCTCCTCTCCTCTCCTCTCACCTCTCATCTCACCTCACCTCTCACCTCACCTCTCACCTCTCATCTCATCTCACCTCACCTCACCTCACCTCACCTCACACCTCACCTCTCCTCTCCTCTCCTCTCCTCTCCTCTCCTCACCTCACCTCTCCTCTCCTCTCCTCTCCTCTCCTCTCCTCTCCTCTCCTCTCCTCTCCTCTCCTCTCCTCTCCTCTCCTCTCCTCTCACCTCACCTCACCTCACCTCACCTCACACCTCACCTCACCTCTCATCTCACCTCACCTCTCACCTCTCACCTCTCATCTCACCTCTCCTCTCCTCTCCTCTCACCTCTCATCTCATCTCACCTCTCACCTCACCTCATCTCATCTCACCTCTCACCTCTCACCTCACCTCACCTCACCTCACCTCTCATCTCACCTCACCTCACCTCTCCTCTCCTCTCCTCTCACCTCACCTCACCTCACCTCACCTCACCTCACCTCTCATCTCACCTCACCTCACCTCTCACCTCTCATCTCATCTCACCTCACCTCTCATCTCACCTCACCTCTCACCTCACCTCTCATCTCTCACCTCATCTCACCTCACCTCACCTCTCATCTCACCTCATCTCATCTCATCTCACCTCACCTCACCTCACCTCTCACCTCACCTCTCCTCTCATCTCACCTCACCTCACCTCTCATCTCACCTCACCTCACCTCTCATCTCACCTCACCTCTCATCTCACCTCACCTCTCATCTCACCTCACCTCTCATCTCACCTCACCTCTCATCTCACCTCACATCTCACCTCACCTCACCTCTCATCTCACCTCACCTCACCTCTCATCTCACCTCTCATCTCACCTCTCACCTCACCTCTCACCTCACCTCACCTCACCTCACCTCACCTCTCATCTCATCTCACCTCACCTCACCTCACCTCTCCTCTCCTCTCACCTCACCTCACCTCACCTCACCTCACACCTCACCTCACCTCTCATCTCACCTCACCTCTCACCTCTCATCTCATCTCACCTCACCTCTCATCTCACCTCACCTCTCACCTCACCTCTCATCTCTCACCTCATCTCATCTCACCTCACCTCATCTCACCTCTCATCTCACCTCATCTCATCTCACCTCACCTCACCTCACCTCTCACCTCACCTCTCCTCTCATCTCACCTCATCTCACCTCTCATCTCTCACCTCATCTCATCTCACCTCACCTCTCATCTCACCTCTCATCTCATCTCATCTCACCTCACCTCTCATCTCACCTCTCATCTCATCTCATCTCACCTCACCTCTCACCTCACCTCACCTCTCATCTCATCTCACCTCACATCTCACCTCTCATCTCATCTCATCTCACCTCACCTCACCTCACCTCACCTCATCTCATCTCACCTCACCTCACCTCACCTCTCACCTCACCTCACCTCACCTCTCATCTCATCTCACCTCACCTCTCATCTCACCTCACCTCTCATCTCACCTCACCTCTCACCTCTCATCTCATCTCACCTCACCTCACCTCACCTCATCTCATCTCATCTCACAGAAAGACTCCCGAAACAATAAAACTGAAGAAACCTCAGAGGGGACAGTCAATAGATGTCATGTATACATAATAAAACTACAGTATAGACAACAGTAGAATAATAGAAACCCGTGTGACATAACCTCGTGGTGTCGAGACATGAAATACTAACATCCAGGTTTGAGTCAGTCGCTCTCTGAGCTCCTCGTTAAGACATCGTGTTACAGCGACTAAACGCTCCCGCAGGTTAAACTGGATAACTTTAAAAAGACACAAACAACCCCATAATGCACCACTCTCTCCATTCAAAAACAATATCTGCATATAGTCTACTCTAAATATAATATTCTATCAGTCCCATATGATATCTAATAAATGCATTTGAGTTGGTTTTCACGGTCAAACTGTGAGAAGCTTTCATAGCGAACACCATCTCACCCTCAGCGGGTTCTCATTGAGGTACGGAGGCTCCCCCTCCACCATCTCTATGGCCATGATACCCAGGGACCAGATGTCCACTTTGGGGCCGTAGGCTTTGCGGGTCACGACCTCTGGGGCCATCCAGTACGGGGTCCCCACCATGGTGCTGCGTTTGCTCTGCTCCGGAGTGATCTGGGCGCAGAAGCCGAAGTCGGCTGTGAGGACAGAGGACGGCGTGAGTTCAGAGTGTCGACAGTCTTCATTGAACATCAGTCTGTAGAAACCCTGAGATGTTTTCACCACATTGAGGACAAACAGTTGAAAAGGATTAGAGTTAGTGCATGAAACTTCTTTAACATGATGATGTCACATGGACAGACTCATGTTGACTGTGATCAACTTATAATCAATGAGTCTAACAGACATGCAGCGCTGATAGCTGATCATCGTTCCCACTGTGTCCACAGGAGTCACACAGACTTCAGTACTGGTCCCAGTAGAATCAGAGCTCCCCCTGATGGTCAATACCAGCAACTACAACAACAAGTCTACCGAGTACAACGAGGTATCAGCAGCCTCATAACATGATGTAATAAATATGACATGATGTCCTCGGTGGACTGACTGAGTTTGACGGAGCCGTCCATGCCCAGCAGGATGTTGTCGCTCTTAATGTCTCGATGGATGACCTGGTTTGAGTGGAGGAACTCCAACGCCTGGAGACACTGGAGAGACAGACAGAGAGAGAGACAGTTAGAGAGAGAGAGAGAGACAGACAGTTAGAGAGAGAGACAGAGAGAGAGAGAGAGAGAGAGAGAGAGATA
>JAVDOI010000033.1:1278737-1306237 GCA_032191485.1 Leptoclinus maculatus
AAACTATATTAGACCATATTAAACTATATTAGACCATATTAAACTATATTAGACCATATTAAACTATATTAGACCATATTAAACTATATTAGACCATATTAAACTATATTAGACCATATTAAACTATATTAGACCATATTAAACTATATTAGACCTTATTAAACTATATTCGACCATATTAAACTATATTAGACCATATTAAACTATATTAGACCATATTAAACTATATTAGACCTTATTAAACTATATTAGACCATATTAAACTATATTAGACCATATTAAACTATATTAGACCATATTAGTTGAACTACATTAGTTAAACTACATTAGTTAAACTATATTAGACCATATTAAACTATATTAGACCATATTAAACTATATTAGACCATATTAAACTATATTAGACCATATTAAACTATATTAGACCTTATTAAACTATATTAGACCATATTAAACTATATTAGACCATATTAAACTATATTAGACCATATTAAACTATATTAGACCTTATTAAACTATATTAGACCTTATTAAACTATATTAGACCATATTAAACTATATTAGACCATATTAGTTAAACTACATTAGTTAAACTACATTAGTTAAACTACATTAGTTAAACTACATTAGTTAAACTATATTAGTTAAACTATATTAGTTAAACTACATTAGTTAAACTACATTATTTAAACTACATTATTTAAACTATATTAGTTAAACTATATTAGTTAAACTACATTAGTTAAACTACATTATTTAAACTACATTATTTAAACTATATTAGTTAAACTACATTAGTTAAACTACAGTAGTTAAACTATATTAGTTAAACTATATTAGTTAAACTACATTAGTTAAACTACATTAGTTAAACTACATTAGTTAAACTATATTAGTTAAACTACATTAGTTAACCTACATTAGTTAAACTACATTAGTTAACCTACATTAGTTAAACTACATTAGTTAAACTAATGTAGTTTAACTACAAACTACATTAGTTAAACTACATTAGTTAAACTACATTAGTTAAACTACATTAGTTAAACTATATTAGTTAAACTATATTAGTTAAACTACATTAGTTAAACTACATTAGTTAAACTATATTAGTTAAACTAATGTAGTTTAACTACAAACTACATTAGTTAAACTACATTAGTTAAACTACATTAGTTAAACTATATTAGTTAAACTACATTAGTTAAACTATATTAGTTAAACTATATTAGTTAAACTATATTAGTTAAACTACATTAGTTAAAGTACATTAGTTAAACTACATTAGTTAAACTACATTAGTTAAACTACATTAGTTAAACTATATTAGTTAAACTACATTAGTTAAACTACATTAGTTAAACTATATTAGTTAAACTATATTAGTTAAACTACATTAGTTAAAGTACATTAGTTAAACTACATTAGTTAAACTACATTAGTTAAACTATATTAGTTAAACTACATTAGTTAAACTATATTAGTTAAACTATATTAGTTAAACTACATTAGTTAAAGTACATTAGTTAAACTATATTAGTTAAACTACATTAGTTAAACTACATTAGTTAAAGTACATTAGTTAAACTATATTAGTTAAACTATATTAGTTAAAGTACATTAGTTAAACTATATTAGTTAAACTATATTAGTTAAACTATATTAGTTAAACTATATTAGTTAAAGTTACTGTAAGGCACTTTCATTCTGTGTTGATTCTGTGGACAAAGTGCTTTCTAGCACCAGACTCTCTTTAGAAAACCTCTCATTTTACTGCAGCAGAGGTCTGACAGTCTGACCCGCTCAGTCCTGGTTCTGGTTCTCCCGTGTCTCTTTTCCCTCCAGCGGGCCCTGTAATACGGCCTGGGCCTCCAGCAGCGTGGTGTCGGTGTTGGCTCCCAGCGGGGACCGGCAAAGCAGGAGGTGAAGCTCTGCTCCTGGCAGCGAGTAGATGGCCTCAGTGAAGCCGGATCTGGGTCTGTCTACGTGGGCTGGTCTCTGCTGGAGCCCCGCTGGAGTCAGAGTCTGATTTTGCACAGAATCCGACCCGGTGCAGCGATCACGAGCATTAAGAAACAGCCAACCTTCTCGCTGAAGGTCTCGAGTACTTATGAAGCTCACACAGAGGATAACCCGTTAGAAGCTCCTCACAGCGACTCCACAACATATGTGTGGGCTTCATATTAACCAGAGGACGAATCTTTGTCATATTAACAACAAATCACCAAAGTCTAACATTACTTTCTGTTCTTAGTCTGAATCTGACAACTTCAATCAACATCAATGATGTTGTGGAGCTTTAGTTCATTGCTCACTACTGAATGTTTAACGCACTGTTTCTATTGGAGAAGAAGAAGTGTTGAGTGTGATTTGGGCCGTTGTGCTTGTTGTTACTGACATTAACAGAATAACTGGCACCATGCTGTCAGATGTACCTCTGGTTTAGTAGAACATGAACGGGTGTAGGATGAAACGATGTTGCAGTTTCACTTTTCTTTTCTCTTTTTAAGAGCGAGAGGACGGTAGACCGGGGTGGGGGGGTTGGATATATGAATATTTGACCCCGCCTTGAAGTGATCGGACCAATCGCAGCAGACTTGAGGTGTGGACTCAGCCACAGTAGGTCGGTGACACTTACCCCTGTCCGATCTTCTCAAAGCGCGTATATTTCTTCTTGGGGTCTCCCACACTCACGATCGTCCCTGAGTCAAAGAAAGACAGAGAAGGAAAACTCACACGAGTGACCAAAACTAACTAACGTGTTCACAGAAAGATGAACTGAGCCCTTTAATCCACAGCTGGATAGTGTTCATGTCTTCTGTTTACTGGTCCACTGAATGTGAATGGATAGAAGAGTCTGAGCTCTTTCTATCCATTCAGACTCTACTCTATGTTCATCACACTCGGGTCAATGCAGCATGCTGACCGGAAGAAAGAGAGAGGAAAGAGAGGACAGGAAGAAGGAAGGAAAGGCAGGAAGGAAGAGGGGAAAACTGAAGAAAGACATGAAGGACAGAAGAAAGAAAGAAAGAAAGAATGAAAGAAAGAAGAAAGGACAGAGAAAGAAAAAAATATAGAAAGTAATGATTATAAAAGACAGAAAGACAGAAGTGAAGGATGAAAGAAAGAATGAAAGAAAAGGGAGGATGAAAGGAAGGACAGATGACAGACAGGAGGAGCTGCAGCTCCGTCTGCAGTTCAGTAATCAGAGTCCACAGAAGGAAAGTGATTAGAGGACAAAACTCAGTCAGTCTGTACCCGCAGGAGACGATGGAGAGAGAGAGAGGACGACCAATCGGACGTGAGGATTGGACAGTGGGGGCGGGGACAGTGGATATCAGGCCTGTCAGTCAGAGACACACAGACAGTATCCTGGTCTTACCAGCAGAGGGAGATCTGAGCACATCTGGACAGGCGTGGGGCATGATTTAAAAAATATACAGGCTTTTATTACACGTACACAACAACACATTTCTGTACGGGAGAGGGTTTGTTTTTAAATGTGTGCTTTTATTCTGAAGGGGTGTGGCATGATTCAGTCACCGTGCATCAGGCAGCTCAAGGGTCACAGGAGGACTTCTGCCTCTTAATTCTACTGATGAACTGAATAGTTCTATTTGATTTAGTTCAAGAGAACACAACAAAAAGGTTGGAAATAATGAATCATAATAATCATAATTAACATTACTGTAAAAAGAGTTCAAGTTTAAAATAGACTTCACTTTAAAGTTGTTGGACGGTGGAAACATTTTACAGACTTCAAATGATCTTAAATATCATCAGGAGAAAGAGTGTGAGACGTTTTGGATGATATTGCATATTTTACACATTATTTTAAGAACAGAGACTTTTAAAGTAGACGTGAAACAAGACTTAACAGCTTGAGGACGTGATGTCATTAATACAATATTTTGATTCTCTTAATAAGTAAGATCGTCTGAGGTTCAAATACTCCAGCTCTGTATGTGACCTCACAGCACATGATTAGAAATAGATTCTATTATCACAAGACATGTTGGAGGAGCACAAAGTTAATTCAGTTATTGCGTGTCTGTGCTTCCCGTCTGCAGTGTATTCTGGACCATGTCGGTCCTCTTTATTTGACTTTAATTTGACTTGAAATAAGGAGTGTTACCCAGACGATCTCCAAGCTTTAAGTCAGGGAGAAAAGAATGACTTCCAGAGACAAAAGATCTGTGCGTGAACGTCACGTCGACTGCTACAGGAACAGAAGAAGAAAGGCTCGGTGCTACGAACCAATGAGGGCAAAGGAAACACGTTAAAAGGTCGGACAGAAGACTGGACTTTAACGCTTCAATAAAGAAACCTTTGAACAGGTTGTGAGACCCTGCAGGCGGGTTATATTTATAGAAGGGATAACATGATGTAACATCTCTCACTACAGACCTCTGTGTGCTGCAGAACCAGGATGTTAATCATGATGTGGAACCCTCAAGGAACAAAGACGTTCTACATGGAATATATATACATATATGTACTATTAATAGAAGTTCTACTTGTTAAAAACACAATGCAATACTTGCTGCGTCTTGAGCCTAAAATAAATTCACAGCCTCCTCTGTGGGAGAAAACAGAGTGTGTGTGTGTGTGTGTGTGTGTGTGTGTGTGTGTGTGTGTGTGTGTGTGTGTGTGTGTGTGTAAAGAGAAAGTGATGAAACAGCGAGTCAAAAATAAAAACAGTGTAAACGAGGCTAAAATTATCTCTCGGAGACTCACTGAACTGTAGCAGAGGAACTGCATCACGCTTTTTAAAACGGACCCGGGATGACGATTAATATCTATCGAGCACATCATTCACAGGACACACAATATTACATGTTGATATTATACAATATATAAATATATAAATATTAGGTCTGTGGAATAAGACGTGTGTAGCTGTCAGAGACTATTAAGAATACAAAACACCCTGTAAGATAAAGACTACTGTGGTCACGACGTGATGGACTCTCAAGTGTCCACAACTCGTTGTTTTACCAGAGGGTGGTAACCAGAGGGTGGTAACCAGAGAGTGGTAACCAGAGGGTGGTAACCAGAGGGTGGTAACCAGAGAGTGGTAACCAGAGAGTGGTAACCAGAGAGTGGTAACCAGAGGGTGGTAACCAGAGAGTGGTAACCAGAGGGTGGTAACCAGAGGGTGGTAACCAGAGAGTGGTAACCAGAGGGTGGTAACCAGAGGGTGGTAACCAGAGAGTGGTAACCAGAGGGTGGTAACCAGAGGGTGGTAACCAGAGAGTGGTAACCAGAGAGTGGTAACCAGAGGGTGGTAACCAGAGGGTGGTAACCAGAGAGTGGTAACCAGAGGGTGGTAACCAGAGAGTGGTAACCAGAGGGTGGTAACCAGAGAGTGGTAACCAGAGGGTGGTAACCAGAGGGTGGTAACCAGAGAGTGGTAACCAGAGAGTGGTAACCAGAGAGTGGTAACCAGAGGGTGGTAACCAGAGGGTGGTAACCAGAGAGTGGTAACCAGAGGGTGGTAACCAGAGGGTGGTAACCAGAGAGTGGTAACCAGAGAGTGGTAACCAGAGGGTGGTAACCAGAGAGTGGTAACCAGAGAGTGGTAACCAGAGGGTGGTAACCAGAGGGTGGTAACCAGAGAGTGGTAACCAGAGGGTGGTAACCAGAGGGTGGTAACCAGAGAGTGGGCACTACGCAGCGTTATCAGCTGTAACCGCCGTATGAGAGCAGAGCTAGCTAGGCCGTGAGCTAACACTGAGAGCCCGGCTGCAGTGCAAGGAGAAGCTCAGGTAACAACATGGACTGGGGTGTCTACATACTTTTGGCCATTCATTGTGGTTGTTTCTTTGTTCAGCCGGTGCATATAAGTAATCTAAACTACTGGTCATGTGATCTTTAAAGGACAGTCATAGGTAAAAGAAGTCTTTCTTTAAGATAATCTGGAGTATTCTAAGGTTTGAGTGCATGAATGAGGCTTACGTAGTTTCTCCAGGATCTCCTCGTCCGACATCTTCTTCTTCCTGGTTTTGTCCAGGGGGCGGGGCACTGAGGGCCCGGGGGCAGGGCTCGCACCGGGAGGGCTGCTGGGAGCGCCCTCTGAAGGGGGGGCGGGGGTGACGGCGGCGCCGGCGGCCGGAGGCGGGGAGATGGGCGAGGTCGCGGCATCTTTGGTGGGAGGAGGAGGAGGGAGGGGCTCGATCACCGAGCGGGTGTATATCTGAAAGAATAATCCAAACGGTGTTACACTATTCTAAATCTGAGAAAAGACTTAATATTATCCAATAGTCCACCTTTCTGTCTTTTGAGACAAAGAGCAGAGATGAACTCTATGTGACAGCAGTAGAGTGAGACGCCATGGATCAATACAGAGCACTGCATTGACTCAGCAGGGATCATCATGTTACCTGATCAGTAATTATATCACGAAATAAAAACAGCTCGTCTACACGTGTCACAATGAATACTACCATCTGTTTCCTGGACATTGTTCCTTTCACTGTTTATTAGTAGCTGGCGATTTATGAATCATTGAACATCAATGTCCAGAGGGCCTTCGGTCCATCTCGACCTAGAGCATCTTCTCAAACATCAGTTTAAAACAACACTGAGTATGTACATATCTTCTGTTATATATCACACTTCATGTACTTTAGACTTCACTATATTATACCATACTATACTGATTTGTATATATTTGATATTCTATCCTCTGTTATATTGCTGTACTATACTAGTACCTGAATCTATTGTTATATTACTATGTTACTACCTCTCACCTTACATTATGATGTCATATCCCATACTATATCATAATCTACCATATTATGCTGATTTGTACTTCTATATATGTCATTCTCTCTTCATATTACATCTCTATATCAATACAGACAACACTAAGTGCCATCACTTCATCATATCATATACATTCGTCTGTTAACACAGGTGGCCATATTGAAACTGTGTTGTAGAAATGTGGATGTGTCCTCACAGCAGACCTCAGGAGGCTTACATGCATTTTCTGCACAATATAAAATCAATGAGCAGATTCCTGAGAGCTGCTCTAGTAATGTAATCCATCATAATGAACATCAGGGCCGCATTCACTTTTGTCAAAGTTGCTTTATAGTTATGAGGTGCTGCTGACTTTTCAAAGTGCTCTGCACTTAAACTGCATTACCAGGTCATTGAAGGGGGGGGGGGGGGGGGGGGGGGCTAGAGGAGCTCCTTATTCTCTTTCAGAAAAAATATAAGAATAACAAATAACTGAAATGCAGCGCGGTGTTGGAAACAATGAATATATATATATATATATATATATATATATATCTATATACATACTATATAAAATATATGTATTATGTTGCAACTGAGCTGTGAGGCGTTTGAGTCCAGCTCCGCTTTCAGACTGTCAGAACGAAAAAAGACAAAGAGAACAGAGTGTTTCTGTGTGTGTGTGTGTGTGTGTGTGTGTGTGTGTGTGTGTGTGTGTGTGTGTGTGTGTGTGTGTGTGTGTGTGTGACCGCGGGAGCTCCAGTCAGGTGCACAAGACTAGTCACCGTGGAAACTGTGGTGGCGCCATGGAAGCAGCCTCTCAACCGCCAACCTGTCTGACAGAGGAGCAACAATGTGTGTGTGTGTCTGCGTGTGTGTGTGTGTGTGTGTGTCTGTGTGTGTGTGTGTGTGTGTGTCTGTGTCTGTGTGTGTCTGTCTGTGTGTTTTACCAGATATAGAGAACAAAAGTTGATAATTATTTATTTCTAAATCATTTATTTAGTTGAAACATTTGATGTAGTACTATAATCTTTTCTAACAGTTGTTCAGGATTAAAAGCGACACGTTGAACTGATGTTCAGCCCAAATCTTCAATCCATTCGTCCATTCACCAATTGGACAGAAAATGAGTCATATTTTTCCACTTCCAGCTTGTCAACTGCATGGATCGGCTGCTTGTTCTTTGTCTGACGATAAACTGAATGTCTGACATTTAATGTTATCTTTGGTGATGGACATGTCTCCATGTTGTAAACAAAACAATGAATAGATTATGACAACAAAACAGATAAATTAATTAACTAATTCAGTCTAATGCTGCGTTCACACCAAACGCGGCGCGAATTATTCGCGCGAGTAGATTACATACAAAGTCTATGCACAGACGCGATGAGACTGGAGTGACGCGAATTTGCGATGGCGCGGCGCAAATCCTACTTTGATGACGGTTTGTTTAAAAGATAGATTTTTGAGGCTGTAGTTTGTGGTTCATTATACAGAGAGGTGTTTCTGTTATTTAGTCTACCCCCATTGATAAAGCACGCACAGTGTAGACATACTATATATACTACGTATTGGATCGCAGTAGTTTTAGCTAAGTGTACCAAATAACATGGCCACTGAGTGTTTGTCAGTCTATGAAGAAGTGAGACATTTCACTGTGAATGGAGAGAGATGAGGCCTCCTGTGTGTGTGTGTGTGTGTGTGTGTGTGTGTGTGTGTGTGTGTGTGTGTGTGTGTGTGTGTGTGTGTGTGTGTGTGTGAGAGAGAGAGAAAGGGGATCCTGACTTGACCCAGGGGAGAACAGAAAGCTTCTTTGAAAAACAGTTTCTAAATATAATAACCTCTGCTTCCCCTGAGACTGACACACACACACACACACACACACACACACACACACACACACACACACACACACACACACACACACACACACACACACACACACACACACACACAGGTCTTTGTGGTCTTGTTAGGGAGTTGAAGCGAGGCAGGAGACCGGACCATTTAAAGATTAGTGGGTGTACGACATTTCATCAACGACTGCTACCTGGACATCAGTAAATGACTCATGTGGGACTGTTTAGTGGGACAGAATGACGCGGTCAGTGTGTGTGTGTGTGTGTGTGTGTGTGGTCACAGTGTTGTACTATGTTTGATCCAATAACCTTTTGGCGAAAAGTGTTTTTGTGTCTGTCTTATTGAATGTTCGAGATATTTCTAATGTAAAAATCATTTCTCTACATACCGTACATGTATCTGTACCGTTGATTTAATCAATATATCCAGCAAACATATCATAGATACAAAAGGTTCTAAGTAAACATTACTCTACTGTATGTGGAGATAGAATCATGGTGCCAGTTTAGTATGTGCTAATTATAGAGCCAATAGTTATAGTAATTAGTTATTAGTTATCTACGTAGTTGTATTTTCTACGTCTTTAGTTGTATTTTCTACGTCTTTAGTTGTAGTTTTCTACGTCTTTAGTTGTAGTTTTCTACGTCTTTAGTTGTAGTTTTCTACGTCTCTAGTTGTAGTTTTCTACGTCTCTAGTTGTAGTTTTCTACATCTTTAGTTGTAGTTTTCTACATCTTTAGTTGTAGTTTTCTACATCTTTAGTTGTAGTTTTCTACGTCTTTAGTTGTAGTTTTCTACGTCTTCAGTTGTATTTTCTACATCTTTAGTTGTAGTTTTCTACATCTTTAGTTGTAGTTTTCTACATCTTTAGTTGTATGTTCTACGTCTTTAGTTGTAGTTTTCTACGTCTTCAGTTGTAGTTTTCTACGTCTTCAGTTGTAGTTTTCTACGTCTTCAGTTGTAGTTTTCTACGTCTTTAGTTTTCTACGTCTTTAGTTGTATTTTCTCCATCTTTAGTTGTAGTTTTCTACATCTTTAGTTGTAGTTTTCTACATCTTTAGTTGTAGTTTTCTACATCTTTAGTTGTATTTTCTACATCTTTAGTTGTAGTTTTCTACATCTTTAGTTGTAGTTTTCTACGTCTTTAGTTGTATTTTCTACATCTTTAGTTGTAGTTTTCTACGTCTTTAGTTGTAGTTTTCTACATCTTTAGTTGTAGTTTTCTACGTCTTTAGTTGTAGTTTTCTACATCTTTAGTTGTAGTTTTCTACATCTTTTGTTGTAGTTTACTACATATTTAGTTGTAGTTTTCTCCGTCTTTAGTTGTAGTTTTCTCCATCTTTAGTTGTAGTTTTCTACATCTTTAGTTGTCGTTTTCTACATCTTTAGTTGTAGTTTTCTACATCTTTAGTTGTATTTTTCTACATCTTTAGTTGTATTTTCTACATCTTTAGTTGTAGTTTTCTACGTCTTTAGTTGTAGTTTTCTACATCTTTAGTTGTATTTTCTACATCTTTAGTTGTAGTTTTCTACGTCTTTAGTTGTATTTTCTACATCTTGAGTTGTCGTTTTCTACGTCTTTAGTTGTAGTTTTCTACGTCTTTAGTTGTAGTTTTCTACGTCTCTAGTTGTAGTTTTCTACATCTTTAGTTGTAGTTTTCTACGTCTTTAGTTGTATTTTCTACGTCTTTAGTTGTAGTTTTCTACGTCTTCAGTTGTAGTTTTCTACGTCTTTAGTTGTAGTTTTATACGTCTTTAGTTGTAGTTTTCTACGTCTTCAGTTGTAGTTTTCTACGTCTTTAGTTGTAGTTTTCTACATATTTAGTTGTATTTTCTACATCTTTAGTTGTATTTTCTACGTCTTTAGTTGTAGTTTCTACATCTTTAGTTGTAGTTTTCTACATCTTTAGTTGTATGTTCTACGTCTTTAGTTGTATGTTCTACGTCTTTAGTTGTAGTTTTCTACATCTTTAGTTGTATGTTCTACGTCTTTAGTTGTATGTTCTACGTCTTTAGTTGTAGTTTTCTACGTCTTCAGTTGTAGTTTTCTACGTCTTCAGTTGTAGTTTTCTACGTCTTCAGTTGTAGTTTTCTACGTCTTCAGTTGTAGTTTTCTACATCTTCAGTTGTAGTTTTCTACGTCTTCAGTTGTAGTTTTCTACGTCTTTAGTTTTCTACGTCTTTAGTTGTATTTTCTCCATCTTTAGTTGTAGTTTTCTACATCTTTAGTTGTAGTTTTCTACATCTTTAGTTGTATTTTCTACATCTTTAGTTGTAGTTTTCTACGTCTTCAGTTGTAGTTTTCTACGTCTTCAGTTGTAGTTTTCTACGTCTTCAGTTGTAGTTTTCTACGTCTTCAGTTGTAGTTTTCTACGTCTTTAGTTTTCTACGTCTTTAGTTGTATTTTCTCCATCTTTAGTTGTAGTTTTCTACATCTTTAGTTGTAGTTTTCTACATCTTTAGTTGTAGTTTTCTACATCTTTAGTTGTATTTTCTACATCTTTAGTTGTAGTTTTCTACATCTTTAGTTGTAGTTTTCTACGTCTTTAGTTGTATTTTCTACATCTTTAGTTGTAGTTTTCTACGTCTTTAGTTGTAGTTTTCTACGTCTTTAGTTGTAGTTTTCTACGTCTTTAGTTGTAGTTTTCTACATCTTTAGTTGTAGTTTACTACATATTTAGTTGTAGTTTTCTCCGTCTTTAGTTGTAGTTTTCTCCATCTTTAGTTGTAGTTTTCTACATCTTTAGTTGTAGTTTTCTACATCTTTAGTTGTATTTTCTACATCTTTAGTTGTAGTTTTCTACGTCTTTAGTTGTAGTTTTCTACGTCTTTAGTTGTAGTTTTCTACATCTTTAGTTGTATTTTCTACATCTTTAGTTGTAGTTTTCTACGTCTTTAGTTGTATTTTCTACATCTTGAGTTGTCGTTTTCTACGTCTTTAGTTGTAGTTTTCTACGTCTTTAGTTGTAGTTTTCTACGTCTCTAGTTGTAGTTTTCTACATCTTTAGTTGTAGTTTTCTACATCTTTAGTTGTAGTTTTCTACGTCTTTAGTTGTAGTTTTCTACGTCTTTAGTTGTATTTTCTACATCTTTAGTTGTAGTTTTCTACGTCTTTAGTTGTAGTTTTCTACGTCTTTAGTTGTATTTTCTACATCTTTAGTTGTAGTTTTCTACGTCTTTAGTTGTAGTTTTCTACGTCTTTAGTTCTATTTTCTACATCTTGAGTTGTCGTTTTCTACGTCTTTAGTTGTAGTTTTCTACGTCTTTAGTTGTAGTTTTCTACGTCTTTAGTTGTAGTTTTCTACATCTTTAGTTGTATTTTCTACGTCTTTAGTTGTAGTTTTCTACGTCTTTAGTTGTAGTTTTCTACGTCTTTAGTTGTAGTTTTCTACGTCTTTAGTTGTAGTTTTCTACGTCTTTAGTTGTATTTTCTACGTCTTTAGTTGTAGTTTTCTACGTCTTTAGTTGTAGTTTTCTACGTCTTTAGTTGTAGTTTTCTACGTCTTTAGTTGTAGTTTCTACATCTTTAGTTATTTTCAAGTTATTTTCAACATTTTTAACTCATATCGACAAACAATCATCTGTAGGACTTTAAAAGTGTTTCCCGTTATTATTTAACTACAATTTTAAAGTAATTCCCCAAGTGTGTAAATTCACTTTTTCAGTAACACTTTCTATGACACCCATTACTATAATGCTTTTTTAACATTCTTGTAATCTGCTGATAGCACTGTATTATCATCGTTATATTCTTGCATAGATTAAACTATCTTTTATTGTTTGCCTTGGCCGGCCCTCTCACTACTTCACAGGTCTGTTTGAAGGTGTGGAATGAGCGTGTGTGTGCGTGTCCTTACTGATTTGGTGTGCTCTGGTCGGGGGGCGATCACCGGCGGGGGCTCTGCCTCATCTTCGTCGTCGTCCTCGGATACGGTCGCTATGGCGGGCGTCTCCGACACGGCCTTGGAGCTCTGCGTGACGTCACAGGGGGGGAGAAGGCGGAGCCTCAGTGACATCATCGTCACATGAGCAAACACCAGACCCAGCATAGCCTCCTACAGTTACCGTCTCTTCTTCTACTGCTTCATCATCTCATCATGCAGAGAAGCCCTCCAGCTCTTCTTCTCTGCTCGTTTTGTTGTCTGAATTGGACTTCCTGTCTTTCCTGCCTCCCTCCCTCTGTCCTTCCACCCTTTTTTCTCTCGCCCTCCTCTCGTCATCACTGTTGATGTCTGAAAGCTCTCGTCACATCTGGCTCCTGATGCCACTAGTCACACGTCCTCCCCTCCACCATCCCTCTCTTCTTCCTCTCTGCTCTGTCTCTCTCTCTGACAGTCTGATGCTCGGCCGGTGGCCAAGCTGCAGAGACGGGGAAACGGTCAAACGGTGAAAGGAGGAAAAGATGCTGATTCACAATGCAGAGAGAGAGAGAGAGGAGTGCATCTCTAGGTGTGGCATCATCATCATCACTTCCTGCTCCCTCCTTCTCTTTATTCTCACCTATATAGTTTTGTTTCAAAGGCGCCTTTCAGACATTTGCACAGAGGGGAAAAAAACTCATTTATTTCAATAAGAACCATTGAGTTTGGAGAATGTGTGTCGTCCAGCAATAAAAGGTGGTCCTGTATTGGAAAGGCCTTTTAAGTGAGATCATACCGTACACGCACATATTGTCTCCTTGAATATTAATATCTAGATGAAATCTGTCTGTTTCACAATTACACATATTATCCCATTTATTTAATGTTCGATATATGAGGAAGTAGCTTATGGTTCCAGAGCTGTTTGGATTCATAGTCGGCATTAAAAATGTACCTAAATAATTTAATCATTTCCTGTTAATAATTCAGTTTTTGCAAATAGACATTTAGCAATACAATTATAAAAATAAAAAATAGTAGCCTTTCACCCGACAATTTATTTAAACAAAATTAAATAATTAATAAAAAGAATGCAGATTAACAACCACAATCAATCCTTTTAATAAACATCCTCAGTGCTGTCCTTCGTGGAAATATATTGGCCAATCAAATAACTCGATATTGGTCCAACTCAAATTAGCTGCAACTAGCAGTCAGAGTTGTTTTGGTGTGTAGCCAACGTCAAACAAGTTCAGTTTTAATTCAAATGTATGTAGAAATAAAAGATTTGCAGATCAAATGATAAAAATCTGCACAATCTGCATCTCAACACGATGTCTTCGCCCTCATTCACTTCTTATTAACATTCTCTTTTAAGCGTATTCTCTCCTCTCATCTCAACCCCATCAGCTACTCTCCCCCCTCCCTCCCTCTCTCCCTCCCTCCCTCCCTCCCTCTCTCTCTCTCTCTCCTCCAAAACTGCTTCTCCTCTCCGCTCCGTCTTGTCAAACGCTAGATTACACCTCACCTCCTCATCCTGTCACACCTCATCTCCCTCCTCCCTGTCCTATTAATCCTGGTATTGCTTATCACCCTGACAGATTCAATAAGACTCCATCTTCCTCCGAGACAGTCTCCTCTCAAATTTACCCTCAACTTTATTCACTCTCAAGCTTGGCTTCAAGGAGGAGTGGCCCCCTGCTGGCCAGTAGAAGGATAAATCCATCTGGGAAACTCTCATCGGAGTTATCATTAGCTGGTTCCACTGAGCTGCAGCCAGTGTTGACACACATGTGGTGACTGCACTGACAGAGGAGGTCTTACCGTCGTGGTGGAGGAGCTGTAGGCATCTGCGTTTTTATCTGCAGGGAAAAACACAATGAGAAATGATGAGGGGAAAACAAATAAGGAGGAAAGATCAAGACTCGCACGTGTGTGTGTGTGTGTGTGTGTGTGTGTGTGTGTGTGTGTGTGTGTGTGTACCTGTGAAGCTCATGTACTTCTGGCTGTTGGCCGTTTCTTTCGAGTCATAGAACTTTAGAACGTCGAGGACGGCCTGAGGATTCTTCTTCTGCTCCAGTTTGGTGATGTTGGACGTCTGCAGGAGCCGGGCCCACTGCTCCGGCATGCCCTACACACACACACACACACACACACACACACACACACACACACACACACACACACACACACACACACACACACACACACACACACACACACACACACACACACACACACACACACACACACACACACACACACACACACACACACACACACACACACACACACACACACACACACACACACACACACACATGTTTACTTATTGTTTTGAATTCATGTGCTGTGTATTTTTTGTACTTATTTATGAGCCTTGTCACAAATCTCCATCGCTTTAAAATGCACAATATGTTTCAAACAATACAACAAGATACTGTTGTAAAGAGGACACACACACACACACACACAGGCTTCCTATAGTAGGTTAGGAGTTAGGAGTCCTAACAAGGCAGTCTTGTCATATTGTACCTCAGTCACATAACTGGGTCACATCTCCATGTTTTCTCTCTCTCTCTCTCTCTCTGTGTCCCTCTAACTCTCTCTGTCTGTCTCTCTCTCTCTCTCTCTCTCTCTCTCTCTCTCTGTCTCTCTCTCTCTCTCTCTCTCTCTCTCTCTCTCTCTGTGTCCCTCTAACTCTCTCTCTCTCTCTCTAACTCTCTCTAACTCTCTCTAACTCTCTCTAACTCTCTCTCTCTCTCTCTCTCTCTCTCTCTCTCTCTCTCTCTCTCTCTCTCTCTCTCTCTCTCTCTCTCTCTCTCTCTCTCTCTCTCTCTCTCTCTCTCTCTCTCTCTCTCTCTCTCTCTTCTCTCTCTCTCTCCTCTCTCTCTCTCTCTCTCTCTCTACTCGTCTGTCTGGTCAGTCCCTCACTCTCGCTCCTCCACTTCCTGCTCCATCTCTCCTTCCCTCCACTCTACTCGAGTCTCTTCTGTCACACCATCAGCGCCTCCATCCATCGGACGTCTCTGTACGCTGCTCTGCTGTTTGCTTTTTTACTCAGATCAACACAACCTAAATATTCCTTGAGTAAATAAGTTTAACTGCATGTAGATGTGTGTATGAGTGAGAACAATGTCCCACATTACACACACACACACACACACACACACACACACACACACACACACACACACTCACACACTCCCAGCTTGATCAGGCGAATCAAGTGAGTCAGCTAAACAAGGCTTCTTTGTCTAATGTGACTATTTAAAAAGGTTAATTTGTGTATCAAACACACACACGCATCAGTGAACACGGGTCCTTCGGTAAGCAATTAAAAAGTAAAGTGCACACACACTACGGTTGCTTTCAGTGAAATCCACTGAGTGTGAGTACACACAAAGGGGATTAAATGCACAAAACACCACACAGACACAGACACACACACACTTACAGTAAACTCCCCGGTAACCGCGTCGAAGCCGACATGGATGGTGTGTTCAAAATCAGACGGCAGGGAAATCTCTGGACGCTCCTTCTTCTTGTAGGCTGGAAGAAGAAGAAAAAGGAGACTCATGAACTTTTTACGAACCAGATTATATCTGTGAAATTGATATATTTTAGGACGCAGGATGGTCCAAGAATTCATTTCCCTTTAGAATAAAAGTGCATATCAACCAAATGATTTGGATTCCTAACTGCACTCAGAGGCTGCAGAAGAGCAGCAGTTTGTACCAATTCAATAATTAAACCGACTGTAAAAGACCATCCTGAATGCAAAACGTCAACAAATAAACACCCTGAAGTATAGCGGTGGAACGGACCACCGTCGATCCGAACTTACAATCGTTGATGGTCTACACTGACTTCAAAGTGGCTGAAAGGATTTTTGGGACGATGGCAAATAAAAAATAGTCTGGAGCCTCGTAGACCAGCTGTTATCATCAAACAACAAAGGGATCTGGATCTGCCAATATGGATCATCAAGCGATGCCGAGCGAGAACAGAAAGTTAAGCAAATGGCAGCTCACCAGCTCCACGGGAAACCTTTCTCAGATGGAGCCTCACTAAAGTCACAGGTATAATGTGCCCGGATTAAATGCAGGAATTCAACAACGTTAGCGTGTCCAGAAACACAGTTGTGCGGCGAATCGAAGACTCGTCAGCTAACCTCAAACATCAAGTGTCAGATGAAGCTTGTGCTTTTGATTTGTACTCCATTGCATGTGATAATTTTTGCATTATAGAGGAGCTGCTTGATCTTAGGAGTCTGAAGAGCACAACAACGGGTCAGGACATGTTTGAAGCTGTGTCGGCTGCAATTGACAAGATGGGACTTAATGGGACAAGCTGTGTGGAGTTATAACAGATAGGACTCCAGCTATGAAAGGCGAGCGCAAAGGAATGGCCTCTATGGCGTGTGCCATGGTGCAAAAGAGCGGAGGTGAGGCTGTTAAAATGCACCGTATCATCCACCAAGAAGCCCTCTGTGCCAAGACAGTCCAGCTGGGCGATGTGATGAACACGGTTGTGAAAACTGTCAACATAATTCGAGCACGAAGGCACAACTACGCAACTTCAATGTTGCGCACTTCCCCACGCTGTCCGAAGCCAAATGTGCTTTTCCAAAGGCCGACCTTTCTGCTAAAAAGGTGAATATGTGTCGGTGATAACGTCTCTCATGACAGAACTCAGTCAGAGCTTTCAATGTGTTTCTCTCATTGAGAAAGACATCGAGCTGTTCTCGACTCCCTTCTTCTTGAATGATGAGTCTGTTCGGCTCAACATACATCTGTGAGCAAACATTTTCTCTGTTAAATCTGAACAAAAGCACACTGAGAACCGAGTTTGATTGATTTTGCTCACTTTCACACACTAGGGGTGAGGCGATGTACCAGACCTCTAGTGAGTGGCTCAGCCCTTCGTATATGTTTCTGTATGTGGCCCTCAGTGAAAAGAGTTTGGACACCCCGGGTCTACAAGGTCACACTCGAGTGCTTGGCTCAAGGGCAACACGAGTGTAGGTGCAATCCCACCGTTCCCCCCACAGCGGTCTCGGTACTCACTCTTGTCGCCTCCCCCCGTCAGGATGAACCGGATCGAGCGGTCCTTCTTCTTCTTGTCCTCCGGGTTGGGCGGGAGGGGCTTGGAGCCGTGGTTGAGCGGGGCGGGGTCCTTGTTGCAGGAGCCAATCATGGTGCTGGTGTTCCTCATGGGCGGAGCTGGGGGCTTGTCCTCGACCTCCCCATTATCAGACATCTTCAGCTAGGCTGCAGCCGGCCGCTCCTGCACAGAGAACAGCGGGGAATCATCGACCAATCACAGGCGAGCATTCAGGAGACGGTGACTCTTCAAGTTATTGTGTTTTTAAATGATTTTGTGTCACCGACAGAAATAATAACGCTCAATATACAATGATAGAAAACTAAATTAATTGTACTTAACAAATAACCTAAACCTTAAATCAATTATTGGCACTACAAATAGCACCTTTGCTTCGTGACCCTATTGATTCATTTATGTACTGTGGATGTCTGTCATTTCATTTTCTTACGAAGCTAAAATCAATTTATTTCATTAAAAACACCTTCTTCTACAGGTCTCATTTAAAATGTTTCCCCAAATAAATTGTTTGCTTTAACCACATCCTGTAAAAAAACATTCAATTCCGAGACCAACAGTCGCGTGACAAAAAAATCTTTGACTAGAAAACAAACTGACTGAACTGCTGAACACAGAGCATTGAGGAGAAGAACCTGTAAATACAGGTTATAAAACTGTAAACAAGTTCAATATGTACAGCAGGGTGTTGGTAACACTTGGAAAAGTATTTTTGTAAAATAAATGATCAAAGAAATTCAACTTGTGTTTATGGCATTGTAATTGTGTTGTACTGCACAACATATATATTGTACGTTTAAGTCATGTACGACTCTTAAACCCTAGCCCCATTTTTAGGCCTCTGCTCGAAAATAGTTTACCCATACTCAAAGGGACTTATCTCTCTAACTACAAGGTCTATTTGAATAATTTTACATATCAGTGTATATGTTACTGGTTAATGCTGAATGAACATAACACACAGCTCACATTGAAAATGTTCAGGTTCGCCTGCAGATACACCCAAATCACCCCTCACAAGTCATAGCACAACATGGCAGGAGTCTCTCTAAAAGAAATGGCTTTGATAAAGTGAAGCAGGCCAGCGGTATCGATGTTTCTCTACAGGTCAGCCGAGGTCAGCCGGCGTCAATTCTGATTTTGGAAGCAGCACTTTCAGCTGTTTTATTGTAATTTTATATACTATATAACTATATATTTCACTTCTTTTATCACTAATAGTGTTCAATCTATCTAATGAAGCAGTTTGGCATCATTTGTTGAGCCTGGGCCTCATATAAACCTGTAAAACAGGGGTTTTCCTCGTCTGATTTTCATTTTTACAGACTTCACTTGAACCTTACAGAGCCTTCTGATTGGCGGATTTTCGCATGTGAAACAGCGTTAGATGCGGAAACGACCAGGGATTGTAATGATACGTTCTTTGAGTTGATTGAGAGAATTTTAAGCCAATAAAAATCGAAAACCGTGACGCGCGGCCCCAAGGGTCAAAACCATTGGCCGAAATGGAAAAGACAGCCTATCCTTCATACAAACACGTAGACACTCGTTTTTTTTCTCACAGAACGAGATACAGAGAGCAGGAGGACATGCTGAAAGGATTACTTTTGGACTCATGGCGAATTCTTCGGAGAAATCTGCAAAAAGGTACGGTGCGTTTCAAATGTTGTACTGTTTCGCTGTGTGTTGCTGTGTGGCTGATGGATTGGTAACTTTTTAATGGTTTGAAGGAGAGGAATTTTGAAGCTTTCGCTGGACTCGGGGTGGAATCAGCATGCGGTCTGATATCTGCTTTGTCTGTGAAGGTGCTGTAGATTTTGGTTGGGATCGGTAACGGAGAACATAGCTCGCCGTGTCCTGACGAAAAATAGGTGAAATGATGGTGAAATGATGGTAGTACTTGAAGTATGTTGTAGTACTTTGTGTGTATATATATGTTTTTGAGTGAGTAAAATGGCATACATTGGCCATTTTATCAGAATTTGTTCATTATGTAGGTTTTTGATCTATCATAAAATATAATTTCATGCGTTCTCAGAAATGATTTGAACTACATGTGTGTACTCTGTTTCCCCCCCCCCGTAGGTACCCTTAAGGGTACCTCGCGTCAACAAGAGTTTTGTAAAATGTTGATATTTTTCGGTGAACGGAACTTGAATTTTTTAACGCCTGGCGAGCGGCATCTTGTGCAAACACTCTCTCTAATGCTGCGGATTGAGTCGAATCGAGTTTCTTTGCGACGTCCACGCCGTTCGCCTTTTCCCAAAAACGTAACAGCCGCGCGAGAGCCTGTCAGACGCTGAAAGAGCTGCAACAAAGCTCTGCAGGAACGCCCGAGCCGGTGGGGGGGGGGGGTCTTCGAGCCACACCTTGCTTGTGCATGGAGGAAAGCGAGGCAAGGACGATAACAACAACAACATTGGGGGTAAATTGCACCAGTGCCCGGTGTGCAGTGAGCTGTTCCCGACTCGCTATCAACTTCTGAAACATCAGAAACTGACTCAGCACAAACTAAAAAAAGGAAGACCTTCAAAGCTGCGAACATTATCAACTATTAAAGGTTGTGACTTGAACTACCATGAACAATAGGACAATAATTGTCTTTGTGACTTGAAGTACCATGAACAATATTAAAACATCATCATTTGTTTATGGTTGGCGACCTTTTTCCAGGTCTGTTGTAGAGTGTGGGTTGCACTTTTAAAGTGGTTTTAATAATAAATTGTTGGATACATATCTTCTATATACATATTATTGTGTTTGTGTCTATAGTTGGGACTCCTAAAATCTAGACCTCTGTCATGTAATGTGATAGAAATGTTGATATGTACTACTTTGGGGGGGGGGGGGGGGGGGGGGTCTGGAAAAGTAGTACTCTTTGTACTACTGTGAAAATGTTGATAACTTTGGATGACCCCTAAAGCACTTTAAATTGTCTCGCTGTTGAAAGGTTTTCTACAAATAAACTTCTATTTATCAATGTTATATATATATATATATAATATATATATATATAATAATATATATACACAGAAAACAAGGAGAAAATCAGAATGTCAAAGTCCAAGCCAGAGAAAGAAAGAAATACAGTTTCCATTTGCTCACTGAGTGGTCTGTTTGATCTGCAAACACTATGCTGACTATGGTGTGTGTGTGTGTGTGTGTGTGTGTGTGTGTGTGTGTGTGTGTGTGTGTGTGTGTGTGTGTGTGTGTGTGTGTGTGTGTGTGTGTGTGTGTGTGTGTCGTCTATGACTCAGACCTAAATGCTGTGAGAAGGAAAGGAGCAACTTTCTGCCTGGTCAAGAGATGACACACACACACACACACACACACACACACACACACAGCTGAGGGACCTTTTAATGAATGCTTTCACTACGTCACCCTCACATAAAAATACACACAATCACACGTTGCAAGCTAACCTGCTCTGCTGAAAGTCCCACAAGGATCAAAGAGAGTCTATTTGGATCAGTGCAACACACACGCACACGCACACACACACACACACACACACACACGCACGCACACACACACACACACACACACACACACACACACACACACACACACACACACACACACACGCACACGCACACGCACACGCACACACACACACACACACACACACACACACTCACACACACTCACACACAGGCTGTTGATGACTCATCAAAGATCTATTAACCCCCATAAAGGATGTGATTTATCACAGTCTCAGTGTTCTGCAGGTGTTCTCAGCAGCTCAGTCTCATTATAAGAACGTTGAAGTCTACTTCCTGTTGTAATGCTATGTCTCCGCACACATTCATCAATAAAGTTAAGTGACTACAATGAAAATCCAATCAAGAGTTAAAACTACACATTGCATGCTGGGATGCTAGCTGCTAGCTGCTAGCTGCTAGCAGCTAGCAGCTAGCAGCTAGCAGCTAGCCAGGGAGTGGATCACGCTCCGACCTGGACCAGGATACGAACTGCTTTGCCTCTCAGGGTCAGACCCCAATAATATAATAATATACAGGATTACAAACATGCATAAAACACACCAAACCTTTTGGAAAATGATTCCTTTTCATTCAATATTTTAAAGGACTCATGGAGAACCTGAGTTCACCAACTCATCCATTGATTTGGACCAGAACGAACCAACTAAAGGTTTTTAAAAAAAAGCCCAGAGATATCCTGACTTTTACACTTCCCATAATGCAACTCAATAACATCTCTTTAAGCTTCCCAAGCGGAGCAGCACTCAACACGACAGGCTGGTCTTCATGTGTACAATCACAGCCCGTCTCATATTTGAGCTGTGACAAAGCAGAAGACCAGCAAACAACACTCGTCTCTGTGAGTTCAACATCCAGTCAGTCAAATTAAAATGACTAAACTCAACTTTAGAACAGCGTGAAGAGTTTACAGCATCAGTGGAACGACGCCCCGCCGAGCTGATCTCTGATCAGCAGCAGCTCTGTCTGCGGGGGTCTGATCACATCAACAGGCTGTAAGCAGAGAAATGAGCCGCATTGTACAACAACATCTGTATTCCTCTGCTCAGGTAAAGTCAGATCTAAAAGGACAATAAAACAAAGAATGAAGCCGGTTAAACCTCTTTCTGTGCTTAAATCATCTTCAAAGGAAACTCAACAGAAGCCTCAATAAAGATTTAAAAACACACCGTTTTCACTTGAATTACCAGAAGCGGGTGACTTCCCCATCTCTTACCTCAGCAGAGGCAGACAAACATGTTTACAGCTTCAAATCGATCCACAAAGAAACAACAGCAACTAGAGAATGAAGAGAAACGTTGGAGCCGCTGAGAGGTAAAGACAAGGAGGGGCTGAGAGAGGGACGCTCCGTCGGCCTTTGGACCAATCCGGCCTCCCACAGACGGTGATGTCACGGCATGATGTCACAAGGTGAGTCACACGAGGAAGTACACACACACACACACACACACACTCACGTACGCACAGACTCTCTCTGTGTAAGTAACAGGAACAATACAGCCAATCCATGAACACACGTAGACACACAAGTGTTTATCGTGTCTGCTGGGGGAATCACACACACACACACACACACACACACACACACACACACACACACATATAAATATCTTTACACACACACACAATGAAACAGAATCTCAGCCGAAAAATCACCTTTAAATCTCAAGATAGCCTTGTTAAAAACAACCGGACAGTCACAATATAAATCTTTGTCTCTCTCACACACTCACACACACACACACACACACACACACACACACACACACACACACACACACACACACACACACACACACACACACACACAGACTGTGGGGACGAGACAGCAGAGGTCTCGTATTTCAGACGCTGCTGTCAGTTTCAGCTGAGCCCTGTTATCAAACAAACCCACACACTGTCTGCTACATGACACACACACACACACACACACACACACACACACACACATCTTCTACAAACGATCACCACAGGATGAGTGGAGTGAGTTTCACCACAGTCGAACCGCGCAGAGACTGCATCAAGGATGAACGTTGTGTGACCAATGAATCGGCTGATGTGTATCAGTGTATCAGTCAGTCTGGGGGGGGGGGGGGATCACTGATCAACTACAGTCTGTTTCACTCAGGCGACCTCTGGTCCTGAAGAGTGAAGCCAATGCAAAGTGTGTTAAAGCTGCATTCTCTCTAATGTCCAGCAGGGGGCGACTCCTCTGGTTGTATAGAAGTCTATGAGAAAATGACTCTACTTCTCTCTTGATTTATTACCTCAGTAAACATTGTAAACATGAGTTTATGGTCTCAATCTCTAGTTTCAAGTCTTCTTCAATACAGCATGATGTTCATTTAGTACATTATGGTCCATTTAGAGTCAAACAGACCATAAAGCAGGGTATGCTTTAGGGCGGGGCTACTGTGATTGACAGGTCTCTACCAGAGACGTATACGCTGTCTCTACTCATCCACATTCCAAAAAATTTCATTGGTTGCAAAAATGCCAAGATGGCGACGGCCACTACGCCAAACTCAAGGCTTTAAAAACGGCGGTCCACAAACCACTGGGTGACGTCCTGACGACTACATCCTCTTCCTACATACGGTCTATCAGTACATCACTAGTCCCGTCCTGACGACTACGTCCTCTTCCTACATACAGTCTATCATTACATCACTAGTCCCGTCCTGACGACTACGTCCTCTTCCTACATACAGTCTATCATTACATCACTAGTCCCGTCCTGACGACTACGTCCTCTTCCTACATACAGTCTATCATTACATCACTAGTCCCGTCCTGACGACTACGTCCTCTTCCTACATACGGTCTATCATTACATCACTAGTCCCGTCCTGACGACTACGTCCTCTTCCTACATACGGTCTATAATTACATCACTAGTCCCGTCCTGACGACTACGTCCTCTTCCTACATACGGTCTATCATTACATCACTAGTCCCGTCCTGACGACTACATCCTCTTCCTACATACGGTCTATAATTACATCACTAGTCCCGTCCTGACGACTACGTCCCCCTCCTACAGACGGTCTATAATTACATCACTAGTCCCGTCCTGACGACTACGTCCTCCTCCTACAGACGGTCTATAATTACATCACTAGTCCCGTCCTGACGACTACGTCCCCCTCCTACAGACGGTCTATAATTACATCACTAGTCCCGTCCTGACGACTACGTCCCCCTCCTACAGACGGTCTATAATTACATCACTAGTCCCGTCCTGACGACTACGTCCCCCTCCTATAGACGGTCTATAATTACATCACTAGTCCCGTCCTGACGACTACGTCCTCCTCCTACAGACGGTCTATAATTACATCACTAGTCCCGTCCTGACGACTACGTCCCCCTCCTACAGACGGTCTATAATTACATCACTAGTCCCGTCCTGACGACTACGTCCCCCTCCTACAGACGGTCTATAATTACATCACTAGTCCCGTCCTGACGACTACGTCCCCCTCCTGTATACGGTCTATAATTACATCACTAGTCCCGTCCTGACGACTACGTCCTCCTCCTATAGACGGTCTATAATTACATCACTAGTCCCGTCCTGACGACTACATCCTCCTCCTGTATACGGTCTATAATTACATCACTAGTCCCGTCCTGACGACTACGTCCTCCTCCTATAGACGGTCTATAATTACATCACTAGTCCCGTCCTGACGACTACATCCTCTTCCTACATACGGTCTATCAGTACATCACTAGTCCCGTCCTGACGACTACGTCCTCCTCCTACAGACGGTCTATAATTACATCACTAGTCCCGTCCTGACGACTACGTCCTCTTCCTATAGACGGTCTATAATTACATCACTAGTCCCGTCCTGACGACTACGTCCTCCTCCTATAGACGGTCTATAATTACATCACTAGTCCCGTCCTGACGACTACGTCCTCTTCCTATAGACGGTCTATCATTACATCACTAGTCCATGTCAGTATTGGCCTCACAAGCTCCAGTGTCAGTCGGGCTGTAGTGGACATGAGAATGGGACCATCTGATACGCTGTAAAACAACAAACAATAAAAGAGTGTGTAGGGAATATAAAACGTATTTCACACACAGGATTTGCTGAAATATTAATATTTTGTGCTTTTTATCTGTCGGTCAACAAAACAAGATATTTGAAGACAGCATATTGGAAATTGTGATTGGCATCTTCACAATTGTCTCTCTAATTGACCGACAAATGGAAAAAAAATCATAAAAACATACACGAAACATCAAAAGGAAGCATATTAAAAGGAAACACCTCTTATTTACCTTATTTACCTAAGAAAGAAAAAGGTACAAACCTTCAAACACAAGCTGACAAACAGTCTCTGTTTACTGTGTGCAGAGACAGACAGGAGACACCCTGTCTCATCACACACAGTATGTTCAGTGTTTATGACTGTGTGTGTGTGTGTGTGTGTGTGTGACTGATGAGAAAACATCACAGTGTCAGAGATCCTCTATGATATCTAGAATCACACAGTGATTACAGCGCCTCTCAGTGAGTCACAGATTGTCAGCGCCGTCAGGACCGACATCCATTTCTCTCACTTCTCATCTCCTCGTTTACTTCTCCTCCTCTCCTTTTCCCTCAATGCCTATTCTCTTCACCTATGAACCCTTTGCTTTTTGCCTCCTCCATCTCTCCCTGTTCTAAACTCCGTGTATCTCATCCTGCCTCTCCTCTGCTCCCATCATGGTGAATCATGTCTGACCCACGTTACTGCAGCAGCTCCGACTCCATTTGTTACTTAATCTAACGACTGAATCTAAAAGCGTTCACTGATTATTTGCAGCACATGAAGCCGAAAACACAACAGCTGACGTCATCATAGAAATGCAGCAGAGCCAGAGCAACGTTACCGTCCCACCGTCGTCTTTGCGTCCACCTGATGAAGGTGAAGTCGAGATATTCTCTCTCTTTTCGCTCCGTTTTTGGTCTCCACCGACTCCTGAGGGAAGAAGTCTCTGAAGCTGCTCGATGTTCCACTGTGTTCACCAGTTACTCTCTAACTGCGTCTGTCTGCTGAATGCTGTTGTTGCTGATATCGTCTAGATAGTCTTGATCTCGGGCCAAGTCCTTTAATATTGGGTACAGAGTCCGATCCAGTTACGCACATTGACCTAAATGGTGATTAATTACCCGACACACTGAAATAACAGCTGGAGCTACTTGATCCAAGGACTGAAGGTGCTGGTTGAAAACTAAGAAGTTGTTAGTGGAGCAATTGGTCTCTGGCTAAGCACAGACAACAACAGTGACTTGAGGTATATCACAGGCATGTGAGGTCGATATGTTCCACTGTAGGCTGAGGTGAAGGAGAACCAACAAGTGGAAGGACTGATTGAGTCTGGATCGGCCCGATAGCGATCGGTAGGATCGCCTCGTTGATGAAAGTGGAGGTTAGGGCCAAAAACACACAAAAAAGCTATCACCCCTTTTTCACTGATCCATACCAACTATAAATGTCTTGATCACTCAGTTCATATTCTCTCTCGTGTCTTCATCACAACAGAAAGCTCATAAATATCAACACATCACTGCTGCTGCGATAGAGGTGAAGCCCCGCCCCTTACTGTGTCACATATGTACAGTAGTCAAAAGCGAGATACAAGTATGAACACTGTAGTTTTGTGTTAACCCGATTCGTTAGCTTAGCTTGCTAGCTAGCTGGCTAACTTAGCTAACGTTATCTTACCTGATGCGTTATATCCTGAGACTCTTTTTATCGAAGCGAAAGAAGGAGTGAAAGACCCGCTGTTGGTGTGAGAAGGTCCCGGTACGAACCATAGAGAGTAGCTTCAGAGAGAGACTCTCTAAACACTCACAGACTTATACTTCAACAGCTTTACGACACAATGGGACTTTCTTGATGTGCAAAATGACCTTTGAAATTGAAAAACGTGTTGTGGCCCATCAGCTCATTCAGAGTTACCGTTCGTGGCACAATTCAAACAGGATCAAATAACCATTTGTCTATTTCCACTGACTGCTGTACATCATTCTTCTGAAATAAGGTCCTATGGGGGTCAACCCATACATCTCAACATCTCAACATCTCTCTGAAATGTACCCGTAGTCCACACCTTTAAGAAACACTGCTGCCAGTATGTATAGAAGAATGTGTGTGTTGTTCTTCTAATTAACCCATAAATCACATGATCACGATAAAATACGCACAAGAGGCCGTGAGTCAAACGATACGAAACAGCACCCGTTATCTCCACCTCTCTAGTTCTCATGCTAATGCAACATAACTCAATCAGAGATAATACTTTCAAAATACACATCTAACAACCACACACACGCACACACACACACACGCACACACGCGCACACGCACACACGCACACACGCACACACACACACAC